>WOGR01000002.1:0-72640 GCA_015342045.1 Leptinotarsa lineolata | reverse complement strand
TTCTAGTGTCAGCCAGCAGTCTAGTGAACTCTGCATTAGATTGCATTGTGCAATTGGCGATGTGCACAAGTCTGTTTGCAGACCATCTAGCCTCTCTCTCTCTCTCTTCAGAAAAAAGTGGAGAGAAGATAGTTCTAGAAGAATCTCCATTGCCGCTGACGGTGTGGAACTGATGGCACCACAGATAGCCAGACAAGCCTGTCTCTGTATGCCAGGAAGCTTCGTCTGAGCCGTTTTCTGTAAAGCTTTCAGCCACCAGGCAATTGCTCCATAAGTGATCATTGGTCTGACAATCATCACATATATCCAATGGAGGTGTTTTTCCATCGTGAACCGTTAATCAGTTATTCTCTTCTGGTAATCTATAGGTAATTTTTAGGAAAAAAATACCTAATATATAGCACCTCAGATCTTCGTTCCATGAAAAAATCAGAAAAATATCTGAAGAGACCTCAGTTCAATTCACTTCCGAGTAGGTTTTGGTTCATAATTTCGTATAATTTCAATCCAAAGCTAGAGATGTTTCTTAAAATCGAGGATTTCACCTGCCACTACCATAATGAGTTTTTCTGTGTACCTTCAACTTCTCACTAATGGTAGATTGGTATGATTTATATCAATGCGATGACATCAACTTTTCCTAAGACACCACTAGCTGCACTTTCTCCACTTCCAGTCAATTGGCAATCTAGTACCTTAACCTGAAGAACATCAGAACCTATCAAGAAAAATTATCCACAAGACCACGGGGGATCCCATAGCCCCAAAAGGTGCAAGAAGGTCTCTGTGGTAGCCCAAGTGAATGCTATGGTAGCTGCAGAAATAGAATACCAAGTTCTAGAAGAAAATGAAGACATGAGAATGACTAGAACAGAATAACCAAATGGGCCTCCGAGAAGCAATAGAAGTGGGTCGTTCCTATCCAGAAAAAAGACATAAATCCTGCCCAAAAAAACGATTTAAATGGAGCCAAATAACTGAATATGAATAGTAAATTGGTGAAATTACTTCATTATTGGAAAAGAAAGGTTTTGGCTCTCTTTAAAAAATTTGCCAAAGAAAGAAAGCAATCAATTTGTATTTGGAGGTGTTCATGGATATTATGACTGTAGCTCCAA
Source organism: Leptinotarsa lineolata (assembly GCA_015342045.1). NCBI lineage: Eukaryota > Metazoa > Arthropoda > Insecta > Coleoptera > Chrysomelidae > Leptinotarsa > Leptinotarsa lineolata. The sequence goes on along the minus strand of WOGR01000002.1, from coordinate 71,522 downwards.
CTTCATTTTTTGTTTTTGAACATCTGTATGTATTTCGATATAGGTATTGTATCAAACCAAAATTCTAAGGAAATATTCCACAGTATTACGTCTATTGATGTGAGTGAACCTGTATTTCAGGTATCATTTAGAGTCACGTAGGACAAGCTCAATATTTCTCTTCTGTTATCAATAAAGGCTCCACATCAGACTTAGGACTGCAGCCGTGCAAAAAGCTCAAGATATGGTGCGTAGAGATGAGTTTTGCAGAGAATCCATAGTTTCAAGTGATGTTATTTTTGCAGTACCATACAATATTGATCCATAGTCAGTCTCAGACCATATTAGTGATCTATAAATGTGTAGGTGTTCTTTGTTCACCAGCATTTGTCTCCTAGAAGTTTTTGTTGGGAGCTGATAATATTACTGAGATGAAACTTTCATCAAAAATAATGCCCAGAAATTAAATGAATTTCATGAAGGGGAAAGTGAAATTTCTCGATAGCAGTACAGGATTGAAGTAGATTTCTTTCAAAAAGGATGCATTTAGTGTCAACCCTCAAAAATTCAAAGATTATAATGTCGGTTTGTTTAATGTATTCTCGATCAATTTTGCATGGTTTTTGGATTGCATTTCTTCACGAAACCGAAGGAAGTAACGATTTGTCGATTTGGTATTTACAGCAATTTTCATTGGTACAAGAGATAAGGTTACTTGACAAATTCGCTTCAGTCCGGCACTGAGTAAAACTCTCGCTAGAACCAGTCGATCAATTTCCGCGGGTAGATCCACTGTTGAATAAGACGGAGCGTTGGACTAATTAAGTTAAATTATTATTACTTTTTTGCTCGGAAATGAATTGGCACTGTAAATATGTTGAATTCTTCAGAGGTACTTGACATTCGCTCTGGAGTTTCTTTCGTAACAGAAAGTCGAGGTAAATGCCAAATACTTCCTTGACTCGAGATGATTTATTCAACGTATGTGGTTAGATTAATTAAGAATGACGATGTAGGAATTCAATCAGGCGGCAAGATCGAATGGCATAATAACCCACTCGATTTTACATGGTGATTCGCCACCAACGAAAATATTCCACCAACGAATGAGGAGAAGCATTTGATGGAAACGAATTGAAGAACTACCTTTTGGTAGTTTTCTACTTCTCTGTTAATGTATGAAAAACAGAAAATTCACAAATGGTATCGAATTTTTTTCAATTGTACGAAGTGAGCAAAATTGGACACATTTAAAGGAAATTTCTGTTTCCAAACTAGATAGATGAAAACTGATGACTGTCTGAGTGTCAAATTTTATAAAAAATTCAATGGTAAAAACCGCATATCGATATCTATCATCGTTTCTAAGATACAGCATGTTTTTCGAATATGTGCATTTTCGAAAAGTTGCTCTAACTTTTTTCCTGTCAAAATTTTCTTATTTCTATGAGAACATTTCCATAGCACTCATTTCGTAGACTTCAATGGTTTGAAAAACTTATTGTTTCTAGTGAGATATCAATAGTTATTGATGGAAAACATTTTTTTAATGGGACAGCTTGTATTTTTCTGCATACAATAGAGTAATATAGGGTTACAGGTAGGCTGAGAGGCTAGGTAGTGATTGAATAGGGGTACCAACTATGAAATTATAGAGATTACCGGGGTTGCCAAACTTATAAATTCAAGAGTGGAGACCTACATAAATCAAGTTGCTCGTTTAGGGGTATATATTTCGGATTTTTCATCGTTTTATTAATTTTCATGGCTTCCAACAAATTTATTTTCTTCCCTTCATTACATGTGTGTAGAATTTCAAGATTATGTTCACTTATCTTGTGTTTTTCAAGACGTTCATACATGGTAGATTTTTTTTGTCCAAACAGACGTGTTCACGAAGCCTTACGTCAAAATTTCTACCGGTTTGGCCTGTATTAACTGCAGGGCACACTCTATTTTATATATACCTGAGTTTTTCATTCTATTTCGTTTGGAGACGTAGTTTTGGATATTTTCTAAAAGGTTACCTTAGTAATTGATGCTACTATATTCACATGTATTGTGTTCTCTGATATTTGTGTATATTTCATTTATAAGTGTTTTACGAGTTTTATCTGATATTATAACTATCGAACTTTGCAATCTCTCGAATATATATCAACAACAAAACTTCTTCAAATATAACAATAAATTTCATCTACAAAACTCAGGTCTCTCTACGGGCTCACCCTTGAGCCCCATGATGGCCGATATTTTCATGGACACACTCGAAAATACCCTCATCCTCAATAACCACTTTTCCCAGAAACATATTTTGTTCTGGTTCAGATACGTGGAAGATATGCTAGTGGGCTTTGATGGTTCAAACAGACAAATCAATCAATTTCTAAACTTCCTCGATAGTCTGGATAACAAAGTTAAATTCACAGTAGACATCGAACAAAACAGAGAGCTCACTTTCATAGATTTGAATATTTTAAGATTTAATAACAGTGTTACGTTTTTACCGTGGGTTCAGTAATAATTGACTACCCTGAACAATAATCAACACATAACAAAACACTTCAGCTAAAACTATTTGAATGTTTATCGCCTTTTCATATCGCTCCGCGTACCGCACTGTACTCGCACTAGGCTAGACTGCCTGATAGGCCAGCGGATACCGCTCATATTCGGCAATCGAACGTGCTAGATTTTTCCTTGGACTTCCATCGAACGAAGGTAACGGTGTTCTCGACACATGTAGAATGCAGGCGAACATCATCGAAAATTCGCGAAACTTCACTCGGGCCGAGCGCTCTCTTAGCCACGTCACAGATGGCGTACGATTACCAGTGGTGGACCGCGTTACACTATTACAGACTTTAAATGCAGAGAGATATAGCGGTTGTGGCGGTACTTGTCGGGGGGCCGGCGGCGCTTGCTTATAAATACCGCAACGAAGGCCGCGCTTCACCCTAAAGTTTATATGTATATTTAGTATCAGCATTGCACCCGTGCGGAACCAGGGCGGCTCGCTAGTACACGATAAAACACATATTGACAAAGACTGAGTCAAGGCCGGTGGAAGATCGGCAAGCTGCGCAAACCAAGGGTCTGTGTAAGAGAGAGATAGTTTCGAAAACAATAAATGCAAACTTTACTGTCATTTCGAACTTTATTTATCTTGGCTTGGTAGCCGTGGTCTAATGGAGAGATTAACTCAGAAAGTTTCGCCCATAACTGCATCTTCAGAGGTGGTTGGCAATGCGTTGTTACCTCCTCGTTTTAGACTCGTTGATGAGATTCAGTGATTCCCTATGGAGGGTGTCATTATTATTTATAGAGAGTAGTGGGGAGGACTATTCTGATTAGCTCGGTCACTGCCGAGTTTGTCCGGGCATCGGCGGATAAGTGGAGCCTGAGCCAATCAGGACAGTCCTTTCCACCACCTGGAAAACGCAATGAAAAATGTAATGTAATTATGGTGCCACCTTTTGGGGTATTAGTTCCTTAGGTTAGTATGGGAAGACCTGCATAAATCATGAAATATTGTCAGAAACGTCCATCTTTTTTTCCTTTTTACGCTTGATGTTATGGTGTGTGGACGTGTTGGGAATTTATGTGTTGAGAAATTAAAAACTGCTAGTAGGGGAAGGGTTTTTTCAACTTCAAATTGATAAAACTCATTTAATGTAGAAAGTGCTGAATACACAATTTTGCAGCTTTTGTAGTTGTGAAATTTTATTCGAATCAAGGGAGTAAACCACAATAATCAAAGTGAGGCTGGTTACATACTGTAATTTTGGAGTATGTTGAAAGACATTGTGAAATTCTAGAGAAGAAGTAAAGTTTCTTACTTTCTTACTTTCACTTGTGTAGGAAAAATGTTGAAGCAATAATGGGCTGTTATTAAGTATGAAACCAAGATATTTAAACTGGTTCACAAATTGAATTTTATCGTTATCTGTGGCCAGATTGAGCTTGTTTGAGTTGATGTATTTGAAAGGTGCGGTTAGGATCATCGCCTTACATTTTGTTACGTTGAGTCTCATTTTGTTAATTTTAAAATATATTTGTAGTTTTGACAGAGAATCGTTCATTTTGTTGACAGTACCATACAGATCATTGCCTGAGATTGACAGTAACGTGTCATCTGCAAATAGACTGAGAAAATTACAGTCATGATAGTACTGTATATCATTGATACAGCATAGGAATGATAAAGGGCCTAAGACACTTCCCTGTGGTACACCGTAGTTATTGGTGATGGAAGCCGAGAAGACATTTTCCACTTTGACAATCTGTTTTCGATCTGTAAGGTAGTCCCTGATCCATTTCAATACAGTACCTTGTATACCAATATAGTAATGATACGAAATTGTTTTGAAGCAGTTGGTAATTCGTTTTAAAAACATAACCCCACAATATAAAGTTGATCCAACTGGAAGAGTTTATTTTTAGGAGTGATTTATTTTTGGGAAAGCTTTTGGCTTTCAAGATGGAGTAGTAGAAAGCCAAAAACTTTCTTTCCTATAAAACTGATTTTTCAATATTTTTGATCTACATTACTGGTAATGACTTTTGGGTCCATGGGTATTTTCAACCACACGAAATTTAATGCTAATGAAGAACCGAAAAGTTCCCTGTAAATAAAAACATCAATTGTGTGTGTTTCTTACCAGACATATATCAGCAAAAGCTTCAGCACTAGCATCCGGGGCTACTTGGAACAGGGCCCCCACTACAATCAAATTATTGGTGTTCCTGGTATTACTCAGTTCATTGTAAATCGTGTACTTCATCAGAGGGTACAAATTCTCGGGAAAAGAAAAAACCATCTCCCTCAAGCAGTTGTTGAAATAATTAACCATCGGTTTGTTCTTCAGACGCAGCTTACTCAGTTGCGCTATAACCTCCACGTCTCTCTGCGAAACCGTCGAACAGTTGAAACACAAGTATGCCAGCAGTTCTTGAGCCGGTTTCATCAGCTTGTGGTTGTGCAACCAGGTTTCTATTCGGGAAACCGCTATGATACGGATTTCCACCAGTCCGCAGGCGGTGCTGAGGAACCGGACAAAGTTCTTTGTGATCGTTTCAGGCTGTTGCCGCCTAGCCAGTTGTTCCTTTATGGCTTCCAGTACGATTTGCTCCACCTTCTCCTGCGCTTGAGTGAAGCGAGGATAGACCTTCGAATGCCAAGTATCTACGATTGCTCTCTGTTCACTAAAAACTGTCAAAAAATATATTTATGTTGTTCATTGCTAGGTGAGAAACATTCCACTACCTTCATCTTCGTCAATGCTGTTTATCGTCAAAGGACTAGACGTGTCTCTAGTGGCAGATGTCCAAGTTTCTGATTTCAACAATGACGAGGGGGGAATTTTGGTGTTGAATGCAGTCACTATGTTGTCTACAAATGGTCTGCAGAAAGGACTGTCCACAAAAACTCTGTCCCCGACAGCATCTTCCACATAAAGCTGAAAGTAAATTGTGTCAAGCTAGAAGTATATTCCTAAACATCTTTAACTTTACCTTGACAAACATTTCTGGCCAATTATTAACTTCGGAATACGCATGTGCTAGCAGATTCAGAAATATCTGGTGGACGTAGGGATTGCTTTTATTTATCGCTTTCAGACCTGCATTTACGTCCCTCCTCAAGACACTCAGTATAGCGTTCACAACATATTCGTTAGTGTACAAAGAAGGCTTGCAAGTGCCTACAAGGAAAAATACTGTGTACGCCACCTTGCAGGGTTTTGATCTTTGATTCTTCAGGTTCTTTATCAAAGCCAATATATAACCAACCTGAAACAATGAATTCACACTATCTAATATATGAAGAATAATCCTCAAGAGTAATCACTTCAAATAATATCTTATGAAGAAGGCACATCAAATATTCATGGGTGGAAAATTTCAGAAAGAATGATAACAGATAAATTGAGAGTCAACTATCTTTCCACTTTATTGTCCTGAGATTTTTTTATTGACACAGTCTTGCATTAAAGTGTGTTTTTTGAATATCTAGCATGAGATGTGATCATTTAGTTTTTGACATCTGTACCACTTTCAAAACTCCATTAATATGTTTAATACTTGGATCACTTTCAATATTATTTATTCTCGTCCATTATTACATAAAGTCAATTAACTACTAGGAGTTCACTCACAGCTTTCTCTGTATTATCATTAGAAATCTGAGCGCCAACATTTTCAAACATATCACCAATATCACAGTCTATGACCATCGACTCCCAAGGTTCCACACCCGCTGATCCACCCCCCAAACGATCCAAGGACAACAAGCCAGACCCAGAAGCCCCCGATATACCTGGACGCGTCCCTGGCAGGTTTCCTTTCAGTTTCTTCGCTGGATTACCAGGGGTCAGACTTGAAGAAGTGGCCTCCCTTTTGAGTTTATCCACTGGAGCTACAATGAAAACAAAAATGAATGCTACCGTGAAACATGTCACACATTTATTACATACCTTTACTTGAGCTTGATGAGATATGAGAACTCCCAGAAACTTTTGGGAGAGGTACAGACCTTTTAGTGTCATCTCGTGGAGTAGACTGTTTAGCACCAAGGGCTATAAATGAATCAGGCAGTTGCTGGGTAATTTTTGCTTTCGGGCCCCTTGTTCCCGTGCCAGATTTATTCCTTTCCATAAGGTTTGTTTGGATGTGTATCGCAGGTAATTCGATAACTTGTCGCACCGATGAATATATCCTCAAATTAAAAGAAAAGATACCTATTTGTTCGCCTCAGAATACTGAAAATCTAAAATATATTATGACATTATTGGTATCTCCTAGTTTGTTTTGACTTTTGAGTATGGATTCACAACTGATGATTCGGTCTTTAGAAAAAGAGCTTTCACATTCAAATATTAAAACAGGATGGAATACTTTAAATCTGTGTTTTTAGTCCTCTTTTGTCCCGGATCACCCCGAGTGAGTAAACATGAAGTCAACTCCCAAGAACATAGAATCCCGTATTGAATTAAAAAAAAAGCAGTGAAGGACCTTTCGGTGGAAAAAGTCTATTATAATCCTAAAGAAAACTTTGAGGATTTCTTCTGATACATTCTCTATTTTAATGAGTTAATTTTGTTATCATGATTTTTTATATATTTTGAAATATACCTACATGCAATTATTTGTGATCGTATTGTCTTTTACTTCATTCTATCGCTCATGCTTTGTAATTATGATTCATTTCCTGTACAATAATAATATATCATCGTCATTATCGCACGGCCAGATCACGAAATAGTCATTCGCCTAACTAGGAAGTAATGACACAGAACACCCTAACCACAGAATACCCTAACTTAGGGTGTTCTGTGGTAATGACCAACCAAAACACAGACCAAAATATGGAGAGAGACCCATGAATTTTAATTGTTAATGTTAATTCAAACACAATATGACCACAGAATAGTAAACAATTGTTTACTATTCTGTGGTATGACGTTTGTGTCATATGTCATATTTCACTTTTCGAAAACTTTAAAATTGAATCTTAATATTCGGAATACCCAATGCCAACACGTTGATTCATTTAATCGATTATCTGTATTCGATTAGAATACCTCATCGCTGTTTATAACTTCATTAATATATGTATGAACGAGTTGGAAGTCTAGCAGGAGTCAACACAATTTGAATACCTTAAATAAAATATGGCCCCTTCCAAAGTTGTATTACTGGCCTGCGGATCATTTAATCCCCCAACAAACATGCACTTGAGGATGTTTGGTAATTCCTGCATTTTACATGTATTCAGAGTATTTTGTATCATAAATTGCGCTTTCAGAAATTGCTCGAGATCATCTGCATCGAATGGGCACGTACGTAGTTGTCGGAGGAATTATATCTCCAGTTCACGACGCTTATGGTAAAAAAGAGTTGGAGTCTTCGACTCACAGGCTGGGTATGGTACGAGCTGCTTTGCAGAACCACGACTGGGTGAAACTATCCGACTGGGAATGCAAACAAGAAACTTGGACCCGGACCAAGCAAGTTCTGCAGCATCACCAAGTACTTATCAAATGATGAAGTTGCACTTGTTTGATGTCTTTCTTTTCAGAATCAGTTGAATGCAGTACTTAATCAAACCAATTTTACAAACAATTATAATATGAATGAAGCTGATGAAGATTGGATACCGGAAAATGTGAAAAATGGAATTAATGATCCGGTTAAAATAAAACTGTTATGCGGGGCTGATTTGCTAGAGTCTTTTGCAGTGCCTGGACTGTGGGCAGATGAAGACGTAAGTCACTCCTTGCTAAGGTACAAACTTTCTCATACCCCTGTTCAAATCTGAAGGCAAGACTTAAGCAAGAGTTCCCTCATAAGTCAAACTTCTGCTAGCTAAGGATTAACGAGGTCCAACCTTTTAACTTGCGATTCCTAGCATGGGTTGGCCAACACTCATTGAAAATCAAGTAATGGAGAACATTTTCTTTCAGATTTCAGAAATAGTTGGACAATATGGACTGGTAGTTATAACAAGATCCAACACAAACCCTGTGGAGTTTATCTACAATTCTGATGTGCTCACAAAATACATGGTGAGGATGTGACAGCAAGCAGTTGATGCGACTACTGACGAGTCTTGTTTTCAGGCTAATATAATCATTGTGACGGAGTGGATAAGAAACGAAGTAAGCTCAACAAAAATCCGTACAGCTCTCCGTAGATCAGAATCAGTTAGGTACCTACTTCCCAGCAAAGTCATAAACTACATCCACAAGTTTCACCTGTTCGGATCAGAAAAGACGTAGGTTACATAAAACGTTTCTTACATTATTAATAACCTTGTTTTTTGTTGCCTTCCTCGGAAAACAGTAAGTACCTTCTCCCTCCTAACAACAACTTGCCTCTCCTCACTCCATCTCCGACAGACATCACTATGGGGTCTCCCAGTCCCATTAATTGCATGTATATCTGCAATAACAATCTCTTCTCAAGACGTGAGCCTTCTCCAGATCTCACGAAGGTAAATTTAATGAACAGCCTGAAACACCCCGGCCAGGCAGTGAAAATTATCACGGAGAGCTCTGGGGAACACACGATTGTTAGAGACGATGGCAGGGACCCAGAGGTAGGTAATAGTGAGGAAGATTCGCTGAAAACTTCGAAAAGCTATCCGCATTTCGATGAAATCGATGTAGGCAACACAACTTGCAACTCTACCAAAACGAACTTGAAAGAGTGTAAGAGTTGCGACGAAAACCTCATCAAGTTCATTTTCACCAAGCACGGCATTCAGGTTATCAGTGACGTTGAAACGATCGTTTGATGGGTGGTTTTTGGAAATAGATGCAAAGCTTGTTTTTGCCTCAAATTTAATGTCATTCTTCCATCAGTGATTTAAGATACACTGGTCAAATTCTTTCCAGAACTGTACTGAGCACCGTAATTCCTATTTGTCTAGGCATAGTGACGGAATTTTTCAATAATAATATTTTTTTTATTATGATCATTTAGATTTCCACCTGAATTGTAGACAGTGTTGTTAATCAATTTACAACATAGCCATTTGTTGTTGTTGTTGGAATTTGAACACTGCATATGTTTTGTGAATCGTTTATACCCGATGGTTACATTAGCTATACAGGGTGCTCAAAATATAAGTAGTTAACTTGGTTGAGAAAATCTTGATTTTGTTTTAACCTGCTGAAAATCTTGATTTGTTTAAACCTGCTGAAAATCTTTAAAGTAACATCTCTTAACTGATGTGGGATGGATTATTTGCAGCTTGCATTCTACCTGTATTGTGATGAACCTTATTGCTTGGTGTCATAGCGACAGTTGAGAAATAGATCATTATCACTGTGTATATGTGGAAATGCATGTTTGAACCTGTCGATTCCCAACACTGGCTGTATGTGTACAATATTCAGTTTAAATAGACAATAGTTTATTGTGCATGTTGAAATTTTTGAAACCCTTGATAATCTGCCTGCTAAAAGTATTTGGCTAATGAATTAGTTGATATAGATGACAGAATATATCCAAAATATTATTTTTTTACATCAAACTGCAAACATTTCTTGAGAACAAGTTTTGTACATGCTCATTCATTTTTTGGGTGCTCACCATCACTGAATCTGTGATATTCATATTGTACATGAAAAATAATTTGGATTGGTAGATTTGTCTTTACAAGAATTGGCAGTTTTGATGTTGAAAAATATGGTTTTATTAAGCTTTGAATAATTTTTGGCAGGTTTTCATGAACTCTATCGAATCTTTTGTCTAGCATGTTTGTTTCTCTGTTTCAGGCATCTCTAGTTCGCCCTGCATGTCTGTAGTTGGTCCTGTTGTCGTTTTAGGGCTATCGCAGACCCTTTCATGGCAATAAATCTCTAGCTTTTACTAGTAATGAGCCCAAAAACTAATAATTACCCAAAAATATTTTTAGAAATGGCTCTCAAAAGATTTATTGCGAGTGATATAAAATACATTACCAAAATACTTGATAAATTTCTGTTGACTTTGTTAAAATTGTTTTGTTTTTGAGTACTTATATTTTACGAATTTGTTATACATAAGGAGCAATTTTGAATAGTTTTGTATTTTATAGGAAAATATAATAAAAGTGCTGTGAACTGATAAATGTGTTTATTTTCATGAAACAGCAATAATAGGTTTCAATGTTCAAATTAATAAAAATGTCTTACCTTTGTACAACCATTGAGAAATAAATCAAGAGTTAAAAGGGTGTGTACTATCCAAGAGGGATTTACTAAAATAATCAAGTTAATAATATCTTATGATCAATAGCTTTGAAATCACCCTGTACATATGGCCTGTGCAGTAATTTCAAAGGTTTATTGGCACCAAGGGAAGAATAATAATGATAGTTTCAAATTATTGCACAACACCAAGACACCTGAAAAAATATCAATTTCAGGCTATTGCACAACATGTACACCATGAATGCAATCGAGATAAAACAGAAAACATTTCTAGATTAAATAATACTCTTATGAATTTAGAGAGACGTTTCGCCTTAGCCTTTCTGGTCCCCCTTTTTCGTAGAGCAATCACACCACGGCGTAGCAGTACGGTTGCAATGTAAACGTATATTAATTATCAATAAAGGTGCCCCATCGATTTCCATGTTTTTACGGCTGACAATATCAAATTTGACATCGTGCAGGCCGGTGTGTCTGTCTCTCCTTCTAGTCACTTCACGCTGATTGAAGCATTTCGTAGAGTCCCGCTTCCTTTCTTTTCCATGAATGTGCCTGAAACAATTTCCACGATATATGAAAACAAACATGATAGGGAAAGGCATTTCTGAATTACCTGAAAGTGTCGTTGACCCCAGAGGTGATATTTTCAGGCCTAGTAACATTGAGATGGGAGTCCTTCAAACGGACATAAAATTCATCATCTTCCAAACCCCATCCCCAATATCTATTCGACAAGCCATTCACTAATTCCAATTGCTTACTAAAACAGTAGTAATACCATGGCTTATTTCATTAGACAAACCAAAAATAATATTTTCTCAAGAAGCATACATGTTTTGAAACTATAAAATAACTGAGCATTAACAAGAAAAAAAAAGGTAAATCCGAACTGAACTATCACAAAAAAATGAGATGATTAAATATACATTATAAAGTATAAAAGTATCTTTACCTGTTAATTAGTAAAATCCCTCCGATGAACTTCTCATAGTGGTACTTGGGGTGCAAATTCGGGGCTGCCAAATGAAGAGGCTGCTCTGGATAAATGTAGCGTAAGTTCGGGTTAAGAGGCAGCAAGTCCACGTCGTGCATGGCCACGTAATCGTAGTCATTTTTGACTTGCAGGAATCCGGCATTGATGAGTGAGGCTCTATTGAATCTGAACTGGTCCACTTGGTTCAGAATGAAAATGTCATGGTCAACGCTCTGACTGTGGAGGAAACGATTCATATACGGTGCAAACTCCAAGAGTTCTTCGAATCGCTCTCTGTAAGGAACTAACACAGCGAGTCTATGCTTATTACTAACCAATTTTTTTCTAATTTGTGGTACAAGTTCGTATTTCACCTTAGCCGTTGAACAATTGCATTGATCTGAAACAACGTTTTGGATGAGGGTGTCTAATAGAGTTTCCGTCAGAGTCTAACCATTCGTTAACGAAAGAAAGCTTACTACTACGGATACAAGGAATATCACAGAAACTATTACAGTAAGAAGAGAAGTATATGTTAAAGGCGCGGTTTTCACACGCATTGTCATTTTTCCGCACTCGGCTCATTTCAGCCATCGTAATATGAAATTACCCTATTTCTATAAAAGATTTTCTCCATATTGTCTAGTTTAAGTAACAATATTTTCAAAACATTTTCTCAGTCTTTCCTAATCATCCATAAATGTTAAAAGACAATCAGAATTCTTCTTCGTTTTTATGAATTCTGTTTTTCCGCCTGACGTCAGTTCCATTGACCACTACACATTACCGTTGAGTGTTCGGGTCAGTTCCGAAAAATGTTCTTGTGGTTACATAAGTTTTATAGCGTAAGGATTGCTCAGTTCAAAATTATGACTTATAGTGACTCTCAGTACACGTCAATTAACTGGTTTTAGGCAAATTTCTGATTTCTTGAATGACATTTTTGCAATTTTTTTAGAAAACTCAAATTTTTTGTAAATTAAATTCAACCTCTGATAATACAACTTTCTATAAACTCGGGTAGGTACTTCATGAGTTTACCCATTCGAAAAAAACGAAGAAATTTTTTATGTAATGTTTATATTTCTCTATTTGATTTGAAATCAGAAATCAGGAAAGGAAGGTTTTGGCTTCTTACTTCTTCATCTTGATACAAAAAATGTGGGAAACTTCCAAAGAAATAAAGGAAGCAATCAATTTCAAAAACTAACTCCATATAAAGATGTGTAGATCATGCAAAGAAGTAACTTTCAGGCACAAACTGGAAGAAGAAGCCCACTCGAAACAGCTATTTTCATATAAACATTGAATTACACGAAAGAAAAATACTTTCTGAAAAAAGTAACATTTCCCAAAAAAATCATCTCTCCTAAAAATATACTCTTTGAATTTAAACACTTTTCGTTTGCTTTGTTGAAAACAGCGCTTTATTTTGGACAGTTCAACATGACACTACGTTTTTGTTCATGAATAAAGTTTTTCATACAAAGGCAATTTAATAGTCAAAAACATTCTTGATGATGTGACAACATATTTACTTTTTAAAATTGGAACAGGGAATCTGAAAGAATGAGCAATCCTTTCATTGTATCACTCCTTGGTGCAAACCGTGGAAAACACGAAAGAACCCCTATGCGTCACATCTTTTCATACGATTGCACCATTCTGCGCAAACGTGTTTGGTTTGGACTATTTAAAGTCCACTTCTGGCAGTTGAGATCAAGTTGATCGCCTCCTGTTCAACTGAAAACATGTTATTGAGTTCTCTAAAAATATTTTATAAAATCGAATGTCAAGTGCTGAGTGTAAGTGCGGAAAATACTTTAAGAAACAGTTTACCGTCTTGATCAAGTGCTAAATTAGTTGTTTTATTTAGTGAATTTAAGAAAAGTTGATTTAATTTGTGTGACCATGCCGAGAGGAAATCGAAATGGAAGGTCTGGTAAGTGTGGAAATTGCCGATATGCGAAATTAGGCCCTAGGTGTATGTTGCGTAAGGTTGTGGGTTGTGATGTAGTATGAATTTCTTACGTCAAATGTCCAAGGCTTTTTGTTGTGGCATATGGAAAATCCATAATTAACTGAAAATAACGATAATTCTGGAGGAAATAAAATCAAAAGGAATGTTGGCGTGTTTCCACTTTGTGGTTTATCAGAGAGATGCCAGTTACCAGTTTTTTTCACAATATTGGTAAAATTGCAAACATTCCTGAAATATTTTATTCAGTGAAAGAAAAAACAAATATATTTCTTTTGCCACTTGAACAATTTTCTGTACTCACATATTTTAGTTACTCGATAGTTATTCACGAAATTAGTGGACTTTGCCAGTACTTTGCCAGTACTTTGTCAGTGATGGCAGTCATCGTAAACAATCAAAAAATTTTGAAGCAAAAATAATGAAAACCTTCGGGCTCCCTGGTTTTCAATACTGATTTTCTAGAAAATTCCAGATTTAACATTAGGGAGTCGCACATAACAGAACCCAAATGGATTTTGGGAAAAATGATGTGTGTTTTCTTTCTGATATTTCTAGATCTAGAGTAGTATCACAACAACAACCCTTATTAGACCTCATTCTCAGAGGGCGCTTTGACGTGCGATCAAATTATATGAAGTCTGAACCAAAATAGTTTTTTCATGAAAGGCTTGTTTCTTAAAAACATTTATTTCTATTCCAAGGTTATCAATTATTTGGCCATATTGAATTCAACCCACCATACGTTTAACATTATCTAAGAATAAACTTGGATGTTCAATTTCAATAAAAATTTCCGAAGCTCACGAAATTGTTGACTCCCTCCTACAATAATTTGCTCTCGAGTTGATAACAAAATTGTTTTCTATCGATTTTTTTTCAAGACACCATATATTTGTAGCAAATATGTAGAAGGAAATCATGTGATTCGTAATAATTGCCACAAGATTAACGATTATATACTGAATGAAAATGCATGCGAGATATAAAAAAAGATAGATTTTTTGTTAATGTACATCATGGGATAGGGGTTAGAAAACGACTGCAACAAAAGTGACAAATTTAGCATAATTTGGAATTACTTACAAACCATACATATAGAATTCTAGGGAAATAATCATATATGTGTGATTATTGCATACAGGTAATAAATCATATATTTTTCTTTTTAACTTTCATTTTAGTCAACTGTCAATGTCAAATTACTTGCATATGCGGCGTTGCCAATTCAACTGCGAGATCTCAATTTCTAATGAAAAGTTAGTTTGTCAATTTTTTTACTTGTGTTTCTTATCATAATGATTATGTTGTAGTTTTACAGTCCTCAAAACAAACTCCAAATTTTATGTTTGACAAAGCAGAGACCCATGTTTGCTTTGAAATTAATTGACTCTAAAGAATGGTCAGTTATTGAATAGTCATTTTTTGTGTTTTTTTATTGACTTTCCAGTTTTACTTCCACAATCTACAAAAAAATAAAATTGTTATGGAGAACTTTATGCAGGTAAAGAAAGTAACTATATAGATACTTATCTTAACGTTTTGGAAACCAAAATCTGACTCTTTCAAAATTGAAAACATCAAATATAATTTGCAGCTTTTCTTTCTTCGATTCGTTTTATTCAAAAACTCATTTGACATTCATCGAAAACGTTTGGGAATAAAACGAATACGTGAAAAAAAAACTGCGTAATGTTGAATTATTTTCAATTATGAAGACGCGTGTACAGTTCTCTTTTACAGTTCTTATTTTGTTTCAGATTTTCGAAGGCGAAAATCTCCAGAAAGGTCAATATATAATATTGTTGTCTGTATTCACCATTCTAGAAAATATTCTAACCTCAGAAACAGAAGAGATATCAACTTAAGTTGACAGAATTCTGAAAAAGAAAACGATGAATGTTTTTACTATTTATAACAATTTATTTATGCACTCTGGCAACGACGCTTCTCTCACGATTTTGCGAGCTTTTGTACCTGTTTTATTGGACTTCTATAAATAAAGATCGTTGACGAAAACGGTATGCACCTTTAGTCTAAATTTATCATTTGAAGATGAATACTTTGCATATTTTAAAATTATATCATATATAAGTGGGTCTTTGAAAATATGGTAAAAATTCACAGTAAATTAACAAATAATATTGTAAAGAGGGGAGTTTTACGATTTTCTGAAATAAAACAAAACTTATGCTTGATAAGGCATGTAATAGTTCAGCTGAGTTTTGTGATGGCGCCTTTCAATGTGTAAGTTTATTTTATTTTTGATACTTGACAGATTATTCAGTGATGAATTTGTCTGGGGTAAAATGGTCATATTACATATATAATGTGATCCTTGTATATTCCAAATAATGATTAATTGCGAATGTCTTTGGAGTGGGAATTATAAAATTACTATCGATCTTGAATCTCAAGTAATTATCAGTTATATTTGCAAGTTCTGATATATAATAATCTGTTTATACCTGTGTGGCATTAAAATCAATACTATTGCTTCAGTTATGTCTAGTTTTAAGGCGTTTTCTGGCGCTCATGTATTTAAAACGTATTCGCCTGTGATTCAAATACATTCATTCTGGCGTTGAAACGATGACGTCACATCAACTATGATTTGAAACGTATTCATGACGATTCAAAACTAGCGTGAGGTTTGTTTTGAAACGGAATTTGACGTTACATTACGTCAGTTGTCAGTTTCTGCTTTATTTTGATCGTTATACTTTATAAAGTGCTGAAAATTTTCTATCAAAAACATTGTAAAGATGTACAAAATAACGCTGGAGAATTATTAATTGCACAAATCCGATTCTAACTGAGGTTAGAGAAAATTGAAAAGTTTGTTTTTATTATTGAATTTGACATCACACAAATTGAATCATTCCATTCTGGCGAAACTCATTATTGATGACGTAACTACGAATCGTTTTTGAATACGTGCTCGTATACGATTAAACGCCAGAAAACACCTCAAGTTTTAGCCACCACGGGTCGGCGAGGCAGGTTACCCTGTCTTGCGTCCCTCGTGGCTGTCATATAGTAACCGTCCGCGCACGACTTCTGATTAGTAGTGTCGGTTCAAACCTCCCCTCTCCACTACTGCACTGTCACAGCACCGTATAGAATCACAGAGCCATGACCACAGAATAGTAAACAATCCGTGACCTTCAAAAAAAGCATTGTTTATTATTATGAAAAGCGTTTTAACAACGACCATTAAAACAACGAATATTTACAGTAGTCCAATGTCAGTAAGAACGGTAGAAGTCACAAACGACTTACTCTACCTCATTTTCTGGCGGATGTACCATTGGTTACAAGAAATTCAATGTGGTTTATGCACGATGTGCACCATAGCAGTTTACCAAATTGGCTCTAGAGTTTTTGACAGTAACATACGGAGATCGCTGGATTGGTCGAGGTGGTCTGCTCGATCACCGGACTTAAGCCCCCTGAATTATTTCCTATGGGGCCACTTTAAGTCATTATTTAATACTACTCCAGTGGAAGATGTGAGAAATAGGATAATTGCTGGGCGTAACCAATCAGGAGAAGATTGAATTACCGCATCCGAGCGGGGGGTAGTCATTTTCAACAGTTCTTGTAGATTAAGAAATATTACATGTAATTTTTGGTAATGAATTATTATTGTCGAAATTCTTTTTCGCTCCCTATCTTCGAAACAAAGCGCCCTATCAAAAATCATCAAAGGACAAAATATCCTTAGAATAGTCCCTTGACTACTGTTTTCAGTAGTCAATTATATAGTAGATAGCCCCTCTATCTTCAAAACGGTTCTATAAAAATTAAAATACCCAATGGAAATGTGTACAGCTGTCATTTTCTCCAACTTTTCCAGAGAAATCTTTCAGTATTGCTTTTAGTATATAAATATCCTTGAGGAAGAAATAGAAAGAAATGTTCACAGGAGTCATAATTTTTTATTCATTTCAATTCAAGACATGGCATATTTACACTAATACCTACATGCTAGGAATCTACGATATCACATACATTTATCAAATATAAGGAAATATACTTTGGAATGCACAATAATGCACATGTATATTGTCTACAGATGCCTGTGCACATCTTTTTTTTCCTATATTCGGACAATGGTTGGTTATAAAAATAATATCATTAGAAGAGTCATTTTTATAGTAGAGTGGGAATAATGCAAGAAATAATTTGGAAGTATTTTGGATAAAATTCACTTTTGAAGATACGAAAATTAGGGTTGAATCAATACATTTTAAAATCCAATTAAACAAACAAATTGAAAGTCTATAGGAACTGAATATTGAAATGTTTCCAATTTTTATCTGAATTATAGTTGTGCCCTTTTATGACGTATTTGTAGCCAATTACTTTGGTTCAAAGAGTTTTTTCATTAATCAGAACATTATTTTCTGTGATGAATACTTAAACTATATGACTTATATATGAAGAAGGTATATTTTTTCTGGTCATTTAGTGACAAATCAGCTTGCTTGTGATCTTTTTTTGCAGAATTCTTGAACATTTTCAGTTGATGACACCCAATACTATCGAATGCTGATAAATTTCGATATCTCATTCACTGATATCATGAAATAATTTCTTAAAACTATTTCTCGCATTAAACCAACTTTATCATTGCACAAGCATTCTAACTTTTTATTTTCAAACCACTCGCAGGGAACAAACGTTATTGTTCTAAAGACATATCGCTCTGTATAAATTAATACTTCAAGAGAACAAGCCAAAGTAGAGAAGAAAAATGATTTTGATCACAAAGTTCAAATTGGCAAAATCATTGATAATTCTCATCACGAATTTTTGAACTCCAGTTGTTCTGAAACTCAAAATCTTACCTCAGTTTAAAATTCATCTGAATAGATATTACATATTTGTATTTTCAACTGTCCCCGATGTTCGTTTTTTTTCAGAATCTGGTGCTCAACTTATCAGTTTTCTAATTTATTATGAAATCATTAAAAACACATTTCTGCCGTATTACATGAAGTATTAACAACAACAAAAACATTCTTGAATTCGTGCCGACTTTTAATAATTCAGTTTAGTAAATATAACGACAGACATACCCAAAAATGTCATTATTTGAAATGATTTTTTTTTCGAGACAAAAAGAATATGATAAAATGTTCAAGAGAGGGCAGGTATGTTTATTCTTTGCAGAGATTTAATGACTTTTTGGTTAAAATGAACGAGAGATTTTCTAACTATCATGGAAAGTTGAAAACTGTATATTATATCTATCATAACAACAAATACTGAAAACAGCCAATAAATAAGGAAAATAAATATTTTTTGGTAACATGTGCTAATAGTCTAAGAGCTCCCAATGAAAATAATGATATGATGCAACAAATGAAACTCTCCTTATTACTTGATAAGCAATCATACAAATTCATTCCTGGAGAATGGAGCGCCACCTAGCCAGTTTAGCTAAACAAATTTCCAAAGACTTCAAGTTAGGAATTGAAAATTTCTCGATGTCAGAAAAGTTGCAAATTTCTTTTATAAGTTTAACGCCATAGTAACATTTTCAATTTTTTCAAGAATATTATTCATCGCCCAATGAAGCCATATTTTTTTTACTAGAGATATAGTTATTGAAGTATTGGCAATCTATTTTTGAATTGTTCATCAATCAATGGACTACTTTTCCGAGTTTTGTATTCTGTTAAAATATTAAATATGTGTTCCTTTCCTAATTGAATGAACCAGATCAGGTTTTTTGGAAAAAATGGTTTCTATTTCGATAACTTGTAGCAGTATTCTCGTTTTCAGCCATTCTTTGTCTTTTAATAATATATATTTATATTTTTGAAGGAATAAATAATATAAGAAACAAAATAGCTAAAACGGTACTTGATGCTAAGCATCCAGTAAGAATAGTTTTCATAAAAAAATTTCGCTGCATCTCATCTTTTTATTTTCTCTTGCTAGCTTTTAACTTTTTGCAACACAGTAATCAACTAGTTTTAAATACTTGTACACACTAGACAATCACATGATGATAAAAATGAATTATATAAAATATAAAAGGGATTGTATAATATTAAAAATTACCGATTAAAACAGTATTTCAAACATAAATAATAAAAAACATATTTTATAAAAGTATTCAACAACAAATTCGAGAGAAAACAAAACAATTATAAATAGGTTTCCCAATACATGCTATAAAAATTTACATTGGTATTTATACAGACTCATGTGTTACAAGTATCTATATTATCATTATTATTCAAATCAATGAAAGTCCACCAGTTGAAAATATACTTGTTAATTCTCATTCTTTCAATAATGAAAATTTCAAGTTACACTTTTGAGTAAAAATTCAAAGTCAAGAATGTTTTTTATTGAGAAAGGTGCATGTGATTTACCACAAAAAATTCATTGACTTGAATAACAACGGTTTTTTTAGATGTTCAGTAGAATTTCTATGACATTCAACATTCAGCTTTGAGAGCTGCATAACAACTCTGACAGACTCTAACTGGCTTCAGTATGCGTATACGAGATATTTCACATTCAAACTTGCTGCACTTTGAACAGAATACCTGTCCGCAATTCCTACAATGGTGCTTTCTCTCGTATATTGTGAATTTAATGTTGCATCCGGCACAGTAATCCGCCCCTTCGTCTTTCAACCAATGATCGGCAGCTCGTCCCGGGATGTCACAAACACTCCAAGAGAATACTCTACCTCGAGTATCACCGACATACACACAACGGTGATCTCTAAAAATAAGTAATAATCGAATAATTATACACAGAAACATACCCCCTACAAGAATGAATTTTAATGGATATATTACCAACACATTCACAACTACTAT
The DNA here is from genome assembly GCA_015342045.1 of Leptinotarsa lineolata. Classification (NCBI taxonomy): domain Eukaryota; kingdom Metazoa; phylum Arthropoda; class Insecta; order Coleoptera; family Chrysomelidae; genus Leptinotarsa; species Leptinotarsa lineolata. The sequence continues at coordinate 51,047 of WOGR01000002.1, read as the reverse complement.
AAGAAACACCTTTAGAGGAACTGATACAAGTTGTGGAGCAAAAAGACCTTAGTCAAAAATCGGTTGAACACTATCCAGAGAATTGTATTGGTGTTACAAAAACAAGGGTACATTATTCAGAGAAATTAATTAATGCTAAAAAATAATTCTACCATGAAAGGTCAAACTTTTGAAACATTTTCATCACCTCTCAAGTGGTTAATTTATTAAAAAGTTTCTATCTCTGGAATTGAGAATCTGTTATACAAACAGCAGGACAGTTTACTTACTTTGATACTGCCAAAGCTGTTACAGAAGCAGGTTCAGCATTATCTTTTCTGTCATAAGCCGTGTGCATGGTGAGTTTACTTCTAAATACTAATTGTCTCTGCCATTTGAAACCTGGAAAGTTTAAATATGGTATAGGATTTGTAAGACAGGTATAAGACAGTAACATCTTTTCTTTTATTTTCTCCCTGTATGTAGATAATTTATTAAAGATGACATAATTAATGCACAGCAGTATTATTTACGTTTAGATTTTCCTACTGATTATCAAGCTAGTAATTGGGAAGGCTAATAGAAAATGGTTCAATATTGTCAGGCTACGTTTATAATCTGTTGAATTATTAGAAATATATTTTCAGTACCATCAGAGTATTTTCGATTAATGGCAGAAAAATATAAAAATGTAATCAAAAATCGAATGAGCATAAATAAAATATCCTTACCGGGTCTAAGGGAGTTCAAGGGATTGATTGGTTTCTTTTTCGCTTCAGAAATCATAACAAAAGAATCCGTGAGGCTTGTATCTGATTTGCTGGTTCTCATTCCTGATCCATCATCCACGTCAATGCTGACACACTCGGCTCTATTACCGCCTGAATACAAAAAATAATCAATATTTAATTATCAAGGAGTTTATTATTTTGACACATATGGTATGTAATATCATTGACACCAGAATATTTTCGCATATATAACAATTTTATAGGCATATATTTGTCCACGTATTTCTCAGAAACTAATAGCTGAATTGTGAATATTTTTTATGGCTCAAATTAACTTCGCTTTAAGAAACCAAACAAACAAGTTTCATGAAAATTGGTTCAATAGTTTTCAATTCAAGATATGGACCTTGTTCATATACTAGTAGAATTAAGAAAAAAAATCAAAATGGCCGAAGCCAAACTGGTTAAACGGTAGGTACATATCCGCGGCGAGAACTGAAAAATTTAATTAAAAAAGTAATTTGAAAAATCAACAATTGTTTTTTTGCTCCTACCTTCACTTTTCCTGAAACCACCATGCACCCTCGATCTTCTCCGCCTCGCGGGAGCTACGGGAGGTGCACACTCTTCGGTATCACTGCAAGTTTCCTTCTCGTCTTGCTGTTCACTTCTCCATTCCTTGGTGCTGCTTTCGTTACTTTTTTGCCTATCCACCGAACTTTTAGCATTTTCTTCGGATAAACTGCTCTCAGAACCTGATTTCATGAGACTACCTGGAATAGGATATACATTTTACAATTAATTTATTGGAAACTTATAATTTGGAAACTCATGTGAAATCTTTTACATGCAAATCGCAATTTACAGATTCCACCATAGATTATTTTTGTACCAACTTAAAAAAACAAATTAGGGGGTTTCTTGTTAAGTTCTTTCTTCTGCATTAAAAGATCACAACAAGGGTGTTCCAACGAAAACTTGACCACCTTTTGAGTCAGAAACGGACGTGTGAAGAGAAATTCAAATTACCGCAGTTTGTTACCATTCACTCAATAAAAAAATGTTATGATGAACTAAAGCAATAAAAGCTCTCACTCATAGATCCAGTACTGGAAACGTTGATTTGCTTGACAAGTCGATGGTGTATGGGCGAAGGTTTAGTTGCAGGTTCATTACAAGGTTTTGGTGATTTAGACTCTAACACAGGTTTGCAAGAAGTTGTACTGATTCTTTCTTCATCAGGAACTTGAACATAATCTATTGACCACATCTAAAATTGAATGTTTATATGTCAATAACTACATATTATTTTTTGTAGCAAATAAAACAAAATAAAAAGTTTACAAATTCTTACTCGAGTCACTCCATCAGTTGAACCAGTCATGATTACATTCAAGTGGTCCCATTCGTGAGTTTGTGAGAATGCCACACACAAAATTTGCTGCATTCTATCAGCTCTTCCTACACATGTATTTACGTTTGATAATTCATCGCCATTTATACTCCAGACATGCAACCTGAAAAAATAATAAAGGGTGGCATTAGAGCGATATTCATTTCAGCAATGATTATTGATCCACATTCACACACATATTCCATATTGTTGAAGAACACACAAAGAAAAAGGAAAAAAGATCATTACAAATCGAAAATAAGGAACCTGGAAAAGAATAAATAGTGAATTGAATATAGAAGAGATGAAATCGTAATTCAGCAGAAGGACATTATTATTTTTGGTTCAGTTAAATAGTACAAAAACAAAGGTTCCAAGTTTTGTTATTTATCATATAAACACTTTGTTATTGTTATATAAATGTTATTACCTCTGTCAAATATCTATAACAGTTACCAGCAGATTTATTCTACTAAAAATCGACAAAAGTGGCTATAACTGTAAGCTATGAAAGTACAATGAAGATTTCTATACAAAGACTACTTAGTCATTGCTAGGGTTACAAAATTATCAAAATAACCCTGCATGAAATGAAGTAAAATTCAAATTAGCGTAGTGATAAAAAATTTAGGTACTCAGAAGTATAGAACTAACCAAGTGGCAGCACAGGTTGCTATATCTCCAGTTAAATCATTGACCGCGACTGCCGCCACTGGTCCTGCGTGACCTCTGAGCTGCCTGACGAAAACTCCTCGACACAAGTCCCATATGATCGCCGTGCAATCTCTCGAACCAGATATGATGACGTTGTAAGCCGGACTAGCTGCGAGGCAAGTAATAGCATCGGTATGTGCATATAAATTATGCTTGATGCTCAGACTCTTCTTCCTTGATTCATATTCCCACACTGTAACAACCTGTTTTCCAAAAATTATTATCGAAGTTGAACATTTTCATAGTTGATCTAAATATTTCAGGAACCGAAATGAAAAAAAAAAACCTCACTTACCGAACTGGTACCTGCTGTAACAATCAACTTGGGAGATGGACAAACGCAAGCCAAAATCTCTCCGTTATTTTGTATCACACTTTCAGATACGAAAACAGCTTTATCACTTTCATAGTTTCCTATCCTTAATGAATGGTCTGCGAAGCCCCAGGCCACATATTTGTTGAACAAAGGAGGCATCAACACCTTATTTTGTTCGACGGCTAGGACAGTTCGATCTATGTGTAGTATTTGACCTACGGGGCTCTTTACTTCTGCAATGAAAATTTGATCAGTGTGAACAATTTTTCAACATTTTGCAAAAGGTTAGACTTATACTAATGTCTACAGACACTATAAATGAGGATAAGAACCAAGGATTTTACCTTTGATCGGTTGAAGGGAGGGTCTCAAAATGTCCAGATGATGGAAAAACAATTTTTCGGGTTGCGGTAAAGTGAAAGCCTGAACCAAAGAGCCAGTATCGATAACTGATGATCTGTTACCATTTCCGACATACATTTTCTTACAAGGGTGGGGTTTCTTGAAAAGCTGCTTTGGTATCTGGCCAAAATTGTTGATGAAACCAATAGTAGCGTTTTTCTTCAGCGGATCATCAATACTACAAGAGGTGAAAATGAGGAAAAGATAAAAATATTTCATTTGCAGATTGACCGAGAGATTTCATGAGGTTTAGCTATAAAATAACAGAAGTTTTGTTATAATTATTTTTTTCCTCTAAAACTTTCACATAACACCCCCTTATGTTTAATTCAATGATAATTTTGCCCATGAGCAACAGTTTAACCAATCATTTGTTTCAGTCAAATTATTTTGTTCATTTCTATCGATAACTTACTTGTAGATATCAACGTTTCCCTCATAAAATAAATGATGAAAAACATTAACCGCATCAACTGCAGGTTGGCCTTGTTGTTTGTAACCGAATATCAGATCTATCCAATGATGCAGATTTTGTGAAACATAGTCACATTCCAATGCCATTCTATGAACTCTAATAAACTCCCTTGGATCTTGTTTTGCCCATGGAGGTAATACTACATCACCCAATGTTACTCCATTTTGTTTCACTCCTTGAAAAAAATATTTCAAAATATGAAAGGATTCACTACCAAATTTTATAAGATTTTTTCTCGCATATATTTTCACAAATACTCTTTATTTTTACTGAATGCGAGCTTTTGTTATAATGAAGAGTTATAAAAATATGAGAATTTACTGACTTATTAGACCCATCAAAAGTTTTGCAGCTTCCCAACCGAATGGGACGCATATTCATAAACGAATCTCCCTCGGAACTCTTTCAAAACACATGATGCGGAAGTGGAGACAAAGTTTCATATAACCCTGTAATACTGAAAGATTCATTGAACTTACCCAAATCAAAATGGTTGGAATTGGATAAATACTCATTCAGATAAAAAAACTCTGGAATCAATTCTTTGACGTCAGCCATATTGTGTTTTGAAGCTGAGAGCCAGGCTTCTTTCACCGAGTGGAACATACGATCGGCCAGATCGAAATGTCCTCCTTGTAGTCTCAGAAAATGTTGAGTAAAAGGTTCCAGCCTAACCAGGTAAGAGCAAACTATCATGGCGCTGGAATAATGGGTTCCATAGTGATATGGAGGAGTTTCACCATGGGGATCATCCCATTCCTAGAAAGTGAGACATAAACTATCCATCCACTCAAACCGATTCACTGAAAAATCTACCTTGAATCGTTTTCTGAACTGTTCCAACCGATCGGGACTTTGTGCTCCCATTGGTTTGGTGAAGTCTCTGAAAGTTGAGGGATCCGTCATATCTAATTCTTCAGAGTCATAATCCGCCAAGATCCAAGGGAAAACTGGGTATTGCATTAGGTCATTGTAGGATCGTCCGGCCAAGGTATTCAGATACATGAGATATTGGAAATTTGATATTTCACCCCTCTGAAAAAAATCATTCCAATGAGAGTGGGCACGATAATATAAAAAAATTTAATCATCAACTTTTGCCCATACTAACGGTCTGTTACTACTTACCACCCATCTTTGTGTAACACTCGTTTCTCCAATCAAATTACTCAATAACCCGGTAGCTTGCTCGACATTTGCAGTTCGTTTCTGACCAGCTACAGACTGTTGTGCACTGTCGGCGATCCCTGTAGCAGTAGCCATGAACCTTTGATATACTTTATTTCGAGTCTTTCGGGAAAATGCCAATAAATAATTCCTACCATCCCCAGAAAATACCTCTAATGCCATCGGTTGAAGAAGATACCTTCTCTTGTGAACTTCCCTGTAATAAAAATTCAACTAAGCCCTCGAATCTGGCTTATGAGAATCGAGAACACTGTCTCATAGCTCGGGAACTCCTTGGCGAACCAGGGTTCGGTAAGATGGGTTCATACTCATTAGTGTTGAGAGGTACGCTGTCGATGTCACGAATTTCTCGATTTTTCAACAGAGTAAATCCATCTACTACATAGCAATGTTCTTGACCAAACAGTAATAATCCTTCAGTTGTGTCTAACCCTTGTATTCTCGCACATCTGAACATGTACGTTATCTTGAAAGAAAAATACTTATTAAGGTAATATATTATCAAATAGCAGACAACTAAATGAAATGGGAACCCAAAAACTCTGATATATGGTACCATATTATAGTTGCATCATTTTTCTTAATTCAGTGCACGCAACACAATTCCAATGGCTTTAGTAACTCGTAAACCCCAAACATTTTGTCATTACAAAATATGTCGTTATTATGTCAAAATAGATAAATCTTCTTCACCTTTTCGTTTTCCTCAAGTAATCTCAGCAAAGTCTGATTGTCGGGCTGTGGAGAGGGCTCTTCCTCTAAATCAATATCCTCTTGCTGATCCTCGGGATCAGATCTTAATCTGGCAAGTTGAGGCAGTGCTGGAGTGTATGGGACTGGAGACGGTTCTTCAATTACACTATCGGATCTCTCCGTTTCCATCATTCCACTGACACCGATATGTTTCCTGAGTTGGATTGCATTGAAATATTCTTTGCTGTGGTAGCTTGTGGCCACCTATAAATTCCACAATACAGTTTTAGTTTCTTGCCAATTCTCACAAAATTTATAGTTCTTATCTGGAACACTTCTTTTCGAAAAGATGCTTGATTCCTATCTTAAAACTTATTTGGTACAAATCACTTAGTATTTGTTTGATTATCGAGTTTTTTTTGGTACATGTTTTCTATTTCTCCATCATTAAACAAAAAATGTAGAAACTCAAAGAAAAGAACTACAATAAAAACTCTTTATAGATAATAGAAGTTTTAATGTGGTGATCAGTGCCTTGTCCCAAAACTCTGAAGTACATCACTGAAGATGATAGTGTTCCATTCAAGTGACATTTCATACCAATAATCTTCGATATATTACATTGTGTAGCGTTTCTATAGACGATATCTGTTTCAATTTCATAACGAAAGTTTGTAGTATAAAGTGAATGGGAGAAAGTGACTTTCATGCAATTCAATGTTCATGTGAAAGAAGTTGTTACGAAAGTGTTTTTTCTTCCAATTTTCATCTGAAACAATCATCTTTTTATAACCCTTATATCTTCATAGAGTTTTTATTGTAGTAAATTTGTTTCTTCCTATCTCACGAAGTTTTTCACATTTTTTGTTCAACTATAGAGAAGTAGAAAGCAAAACGCTTTTTTCCCAAAAAACTAATTTATTTCTTTTTCAATTTTTTGGTTATTCTTCTACAATTTTACCTTGTACTTCAAGAGGCCTCTCTCCTCAGATCGAAATGGATAATGTAAATAGAACAAATCATTTTTCATTGTTTTCTTCCTCATTCTATGCGGCCCTTCGGTCATATCCAGCATCCACTTGTCCAGGTAGCAAGGCTCTGGTGAACCCCAGAGACCTCTTTCACGAGTCAAATCGTTCTCCGTTTGTAACCATTCTTGGTGAACATAACGCTGTGTATGTTGGGTAGTATTCTGATGCTGTTGCCGTCTCATTTCCACTAAATCTCTGAAAAGAAGTTGAGAATATTTGAATCAACTCAATGTGCGAGCCCAAACAATTTTTGCTACATCTTGTAGCATCTTGGTTTAAGACACCTTCGGAGTGCTTCAATAACGTATATTACAACACAATTTATCGTCAATATGAACGCCAAGGTATTTTATTTGAGTAGTTTGTTTTACATGCTTACTCTTTATATTGAGATATAATGTAACATTTTTTGGATGAGAAATAAATTCAGTTTTCTTCGGATCGACAGAAATGATATTGGAGTAGAGCCATTGTTCTAAAATCTTCAATATTAGAATCTTGAAATTTTTACAATATAAATGGCTATAACATTCGAGATGAAAATTAGATATTTGAAACAATACACAAAACTTCAGTACTCCTCAGTTTATAGAGCCAGTGAAAGAAATAATACATGTTATAATAAATTCACGTTTACAATAACTTACTTCAACAACGTCACACGACTCGTCATCCAAGCGAAGGCATGTTTTTTTTCCATTCTTACTCTGATCCTCAAAGTATCATCTTTCCTGACTTTGGTTCTACTAGCTAGTCTTGTCAGTCCACCCGTAACTTTATGAATTTTGGACTGGATTTGATTATGCAACTCGAACGGAATTCTGTAAGCCGCTTTTCTCTCACATTCTACATAGTTTAACCACAATTTGGAGGCAGCTTCTAGGACTTGTTCCCTAGAAAGATAAAATAAAAGTATAACCTCCTTGGTGCTAATGTTTTCAACAGATTACCTCACTACCACCAGATCAGGTGCTTTACAATTGGGATGAGGTTGAGGTAGAGTAACTTTAAATGCTTCTTCGATGGCCGGCTTTTTGCAAATGTACAGTTCCTCCCACACTCTTAGTGCGGCACCTGCCATTAGATTTCTGCCCTGATGCGAGTTCAACTGTTCATCCCTTGATTCCAAATCACTACTGGGATTCACGTGCCAAGTAGTTCGCATGTTGGAGTCCAACATGATTTTTATATCAGCTGTTAATTGGAGAAGGCAGTAAGTGAGACATCCAATAAAGTCTGACTCGTGGTTTCCAGCTCCAAATACAATTAACCTGAAATTATCAAATGAAATACACATCGTGACATATATTTACACACACTTGAAAAACATATTCATATAAATCATTGCAAATAAAAAAAACACAAAGCCAAAGGGCTGTTTATGATATAAAAATTATGACATGACTAAAAACTACAAAAATCAATAGGCCATTCATGGTAGAAGTATATAAAAGTAAGGTAAAAATATAACAAACTAGCCGTTGATATATAATCTTACTAGTGAGAAAAGGATAATAGATATGGTAATCAAGAATATTATATAATGTCGATAGTTTTGAAGACAAGTGTAACTCAAGTCACGGTAAGTTGCATAGTTTCTTAATTTTCTTTAAAAATATTTGAATTGGCAATCGCTTAGCTTTAGTGGAGTATTATTGTACAGTTTTAGTCTCATATACATGATATTCACGTTGATAATTTTGTATTTCTAAAACAACTTTAAAATTCCCAATGAAATGCGTTCTCTAGCAATGAAACTAGTTAAATTTCATTTTGCGAGTTGCTCAACTGATAGTAAAATTTCAGACGTTGCCGAATAGAAAAAAATCGAAGTCTTTCTTTTCTTTTCAGAACTAATCATTTCTGTTCATAAGACCTGTGTATATTCAATATGCCTAAAGCATTTTCGTTGAAGTGACACTCTAATTGTATTTCAACAAGTAAATTAATAGTAATAAGCAATAAGCAATGAAACAAATCAACAGTACAAAAAAATTTGAAAGTTCGAAAAATTGCACATGTTGGCAACGCCGTAACGTGTCATCATGTGACGTCATCCTATTCTTAACGTGAATATCCTATTTTGAAGTTTCATTCAATAGAGGTAGTTTGTATTTCGTTGACTTTCATTTTGCATTATAGATGTGGTAATTTTTTTCTAGATTATGTTGCTTGTCAAATATAGGAAGAGGTTTGAGAATTTCTGCTCTGTCTCTTTAGATTGTACGTTACTAGCGAAAGAGAGAGAGAGATCAGAAATTCTCAAACCTCTTCCTATATTTGACAAGCTGTAATATTTTACATTTTTATAATGCTGTTTATAAATATTTTTATGATATAATTATTAATTTAATATTTAAAAGTAATACAAATTATGAATCACCAAAAAAATAATTAATTGGCGCTCGGAGGCGACTTGATTAATTTCAGCTGCACTTGTTCAAATATTTCTGTTTGGAAAGTGTTGTGATGGGAGATATCGGACGGTAGTCAATTATTTTATCTTTGCTTCCATTTATGAATATTGGTAAAACCACTGCAATTTTCGAATCAGATAGAAAGTAACCTTCCCATTACATTTGTTTGAAGGTGAATGACAATGTTTCGTGATGAATTTCATCAGTTCGGACTTCCATTGTCTAATATTGTATAAAATGATTTGAAATCCCTGAAATAAACAATAGAAATGAAAATTAAAAGAGTAGCTAAAAATGGCAAATATATTAAGCAAAAAACCTGAAATGAATTCACAGTGAAATAAAATTGAACAAATAAAATAAAAATTAATTAATATAATTAAAAAATTAATTAAGCGATTTCAAGCCACGCTACTTCACGACGTTTCGATTGTTAGGATCCACAATCGTCTTCGGGTGATGACCCGAAGACAATCGAAAAGTCGTGAAGTAACGTGGTTTGAAATCGTTTAATTTTTTTTAATTATAATAATTCATTTTTATTTTATTTCACTGTGAATTCTTTTTCAGGTTTTTTGCTTAATATATTTGCCATTTTTAGCTACTCTTTCAATTTTCAATTGTATTGTTTACTTCAGGGATTTCAAATCATTTTATACAATATTAGACAATGGAAGTCCGAACTGATGAAATTCCCATTACATGTTTTGAGAGTTCTGATGCCACTCTTATTTTATTTTTCAGTGATTGTATTATATTCGTCAGTTCTGGGGGAACAGTGGGAAAACGGAACAGAAGCGGGGATTTGCATGACATTCCATCATTTGAATTGAATTACTAACCTGTTTGTTGAAAGTTTATGAAGTGCCTCCAAAACCGACATCTGGTCCGCTATACTATCAGTAGGCCTCGAAAGTAAAAACAAAATACTTCTATTCAAGCAGTGGTATAAACTTTCCGAAGATAAGTTTCCCTTTCTCCTTTTAGCCTGTCCGATCAATTTGACGATGAAGTCGAATACCTCATGAGGATCTTTGGTGAGTAACCCTTGCCAAAGCTTATCCACGATTCTTGCAGTCAAATAGAAAACATTTGGAGCCACGTACTGAATGTGGGCATTCGGCAAGGGTACAATAGGAATAGCTGCCTGATCACCAACTAACATATCAGCTGCGAGTAGGTGGTTCATGAGACTAACTAGCACCTCAGTCTGGTAGCATATTTGTTGGGAAGTAGGAGAGTTTTCCGGAAAAGCGTCCAACACCAAGTCTATCACCGGCAAACTTTTACCAGTCACGGGCAAGCTGAGCGAATCCACAAATATCACCCTTATGAAATCTATGATGAACTGTTGAACAGGGTGAGTCGTGAGAGGCAATACTCAGGGGGTGAAGTAACTATCAACACAGTGTCGGCTTCTTCACCAGCAGGTGTGGATGCACCACTACTTTCGGTACTATCGCCACCGGTAGTCAAAGGAAATAAGACTCCAGCCAAAGCTCCGAGTACTTCAGGTGACATAAAAATTGGCATGAACTCTGGCATATTGTGGTACAATTGGAATAAAACCTGAAAAAATACTCGATGACCATGAATAGTTTAAAAATGTTCATCAAGACAAATAGAACAAAAAGGTTTTTATCTTTCATAATTTCATTCACATTCACCTTGTAATTTCATTTGTTATAAAAAAGTGCATATCAAAGCTGATCTCGATATAACATCAGTATCATTCAATATATTACGCACACACATACGAGTACACATTTTTCGTTTGCTGCTTCTCCCAAAAATAAATCAACTTTTATGTATGAGAGTTCTATGAAAAAGTATTAAAAATTAACATTATGAATAATTATTATTAAGCAGTTAATAACCTGAAGAGAACTGACCTGAACAATTGAAATTGGGTGACTTTGAAGCCATTCTGGCAAAGACCCTTCATCAGCATGTACAATAGCTCTAGTCATTCCTAAAAGAACAACTACGGCTTCCGGGCATAAATTTATTCTGGGCATTACGCTGTTGATAGTTTGATTGTTTATGGAACCGCCCCATAGAAAAGCCCAAACAGAATCCAGGTCGAACTTTGTGTCGGCAGGTAATACTTTTGCTGGTTGACCCATCATCAATGCCGTTAATAAGAAATATATCTCCGAAATTTCCAAATGATGAGGCAACATCCAATTAAGATACTGGAATCCTAGCACGAGTAGGTTGTCTAATTTTGTGTCGTTGAACTGGTTACTGTTCAGCGTACATCCCAAAACAACAGCCATTTTGTTATGAGACACCTGTTCAGTATGACGAAGCCATCCGCCATTGCTGCTACCTTCTCGAAAACTAAAACAATAGAGTTGCTTAAGAATTACATAAGTATACGATTGTCGTTTACACCAACATCAAACATACTCATGTTTGTGTTTAATGTAAAACATAAACTATTATTTACCGTATCATCAAGGAAGGGCTAGAACATATCACAACGAGAATCCTCAGAGCCCAAATAACTGTCGTCGAATGTAAATTTGACTGCATGAAAAGCAGTATCCAATCAAATCCTAATGTTCTTGCAATCTCCTCTCCGATATGATTCCTACTTGAAAAAATCATGGAGTGAAGTAAACCGAGACACCTATTTCTCAATAAAATACTCTCTCCTTCTTCTTCCTTTTCCGTATCACCTTCACCGAAATGTCGATTCTTTTCATTATCAAGGGAACATGAAGGTAAAGTGGATGAAATAAACTGACCAAAAAGTAAAAGATCGTTCTGTCTAGGTTGACTTCCTAATAAAATTCCTAGTAAGGAAAATAACACTTGTCTTGTAGATGGATGTTTGACATCGGGGCATATGTGCAGTAGTTTTTCTACCAATTGCAAATCTCTCATAACCCATGCATTGTTGCGTTTTTCATTAGATTCCGTAGCCAACTCGTGAAGGTGTTCCAAATGGGAACGAAGTAACTCGCCTGGTGCCTCGTGCCACACTTCTAAATCATATAAGAGATCCTGAAAGAAATAAGAATTTGTGCTTTTTTGCCATATGAAAATTATATATCAAATTCATCACATAATTGAAAATACGATACATTTGAAATTCAATTCTGTTCGTGAATATCAAATATAAACGAGGCTCCCCAAGGCGGTCAGTTGCAAAGCCAATCATCGACATCGATCGCCGAAAGAGATTCGTCCTCTGTCTTTCACTGCAGAGCAAACACATTCACAACCTTATTTGCTGATGATGACATCACGAAACTAGAAGTTTGTGACTCGTTGGAATTAGTAAAACTCTCGCATCTTATATCACGACACAAAGCATTAACTTGAAAAAGAAAACATTTTCTAACTCTAGATTGAAATTTAATCCAGTGACAAAATTAGGAAAAATAATTGATTGTCTCCGTTAAGTCATCTTACCTGAAATGCAGTTCGATTTGGTATATCCGAAGACTCTCTTCCACTGTCTACAGTGCCAACAAGACTGAATGCCAAATGGAGAATGTGAGAATTTAATAGAGACCTCTTTCTTCTCGGTAACATCGCAACAGTTTGATAACCCCTTTTACGGCCCATTTCAGCTTGTGCAACTTTATTACTACGGACTACGCAGACCAGAGCCTTTACACCTGCATACAGACTTTCTACGTCTTGGGCCATTGCAATAAGTCCCAGGAGAACAGAGCATCCACCTACAGTATCAATTTTAGTTGCAACCGGTCTCGGACAAAATACTCGCACACCTGAATCAAACAAAATAATTTTAAAGGTTACGGGATACGAATTTGTAAGAATATTATCTCACCTAAATATCCAATGATGACTCCTCCCAATGTTCTTGCAGTTCCGGCCAAATGGCCAGCAGAATTGTGCAATATTCTAATGGGAGTAGCACTCTCGTGGCTGGACATCCCAAGCTGTTTTGCAATAGATTTGTTGTCTGTTCTACTATAAACTTTCCTGATTTTGTTCAAAGTTAACTGAGATACTGCTTTCGCATTCAGGCCGAATACAACTTTCTCTTCTGTTACTAACTGAATCACTTCGGGGCTATTCAATTTGGGTGCCAAGAAGGAGCCCATGTAATGTGGGCCCAGCTGATACATATTTGTTACTGTAGTAGGAGGTAAAACCTAAAAATAATTGACACGGTTTTTTTCTTTTCGGTTTTATTGTAATAAAATATTTCAGACCTTAAATTTCTCTTAAAATTAAGTTAAGACTATACTGCAGGGGTGCTAATACTTCAATCATACGTTCCTTGAAATCTTTGCAAAATTAAACAATCAAATGTGCATTCAAATTACCATTCCATTATCCTACCTTCAATTTATTTACATCCGAAAAGTAAACTTCTCAGCAACTCCTCTTTGTATAAATTGAAAATAAGTATATTGATTCATTCTGTTGTCAATATAAATAAACATTCATCTCTGAAATTTCACACCACTGAAACTATTTATGAATCAAAGTGTCATTTCCAGTACAATCAATACAAATTACAAAAAAAAAGAATATGTAATGGGTTTATAATGAACTACAAATTACTTTGAAACAATGTTTCTGACAAACATTAAATAAAATTGTTTTATGCATAGAAACATTCAATCTTTATTGTAAACATTCATGTTCAATACGTATTGATTTAGTGACTTCATGTACTCAATCAAAATTTCACATATTATTTAGAGATTGCTTACGTGAAACTGTTTGCTCACATCATTTATGAAATACAAAAAGTTAAGAACTTCGGCAACATATTTCAAAATTTAAAATTATTCTTGAACAATGAATAGATTTTCTTACCTCTTCAAATAGATGGCACGGACCCTGTTTCCAACACAATCGTGAGTATCTTCTCCAAGCTGGTGGAGTACCAATATATCCATATACAGAAGATGCCACATTCAAATTGGCGGAGGCGCCACCTGGATTTTGCGATATGTAGTGCATTTTCTGAGAGTGAATTTGTTGTCCGTCCAGGTACAGAGAGAACGAGGAGTTTTTCAATACTGCCCTGTTTAAGACAACAACAACATGATGCCATTGGCCTTCTTGAAGAATATCAGGACACCAAACTCTGGCGCCATTCTCACCTGAACCGTCTGGTTCCCACTCTCCAACATCTAAAATTAAGCAACTATTAAATATTTCAAGTTTCACTTGAGTATTGATTCTTCTCAAATAAATGGATCACGAAAATGAAAAGAGAAAATTAATATTGAAACTCACGATTTGGAATGAGGGTTTCTTGAGTGGAGACAATTATAGCCTTGTCTCTAGCAGATAATACAATGGACAAACATACTAAATGGTCCTCTCGGGTGCCGTTGAAGTTCCTCACTAAAGTAAGTAAGCGCACGCAATGCGGATCTGATCTAGGATCGGAAAATTTGTCAACACAAATCCACGAGGAATAGCTGAGACCTGTTTGGGGAGGAAACATCCGATCTCCTGCGCCAATCCCTCCCAAGACGCTGCTATCCACCGCAGACACCACGCTAGGCGTGGAAGGTGACTGAGGTGCAATGCTTGGCAAATACAGGCATCCAAAACCCTCTGCCGACATATCGAATTCTACGAATGGTGGTAGAGTGTACGATGATTGCGCTCGAAAGTCTTTAGGGGTCGTCATGGAGACCAGAGTCTTTATCCTAGTCAAGGGCACTGGGTGCCCTCCAGGTTTCTTTGATCCCAAGGGTAGGCAACAGAGCGGATTCCCTAACCTCAAGAATTGTCTCAAATCCTTGGGTTCTATGGCTTGTGCAGCTAATCTTTCCAACATGTACTGTAAGGAACCGTGGAGAGCGTGATTTTCGTTTTGGAGAGGTTCTGATCCTATCGTGAGGATTTGCCCTGCGAATCCTTTGTCACACATTACTTGCTGGTTTCTCTCACTTCTTACAAGAGATTTTATTATTTCAGATATGAAAAGTTGCAGACCAGAGTACATCTCGAAATAATCGTCCTGAAAAATGTGCATCTGTAGTTTTGACTAACAGTTTCAATAAATATTGCTCGAGATTTAAACATTCCCATACTTACTTTAATACAAGGCAAGAGTTGGAGCATACACACTACAACTCCGGGATGAACTATAATGGGATCTGGTGTTGGTGGATTCAAGTTGAGAGAATTTACATTTGACCTTTTTCCATTGATACTTTCACCCTGAAAAAAAATCACGAGAATCGAACTCGACCATTTGTTTTCCATATGAAAGGTTCAGAAAAAGGATATTAGAATTTTATAGAGAACATCGACATTCTTTATTCATTAAAATTGAAAGTATTTCTCTACCTAGGATGTATGTTTATGCAATATCATTAGAGATCTATAACAATTTGTTTGATTGATGACCTTTTTATTTTGTAGAAATTCATATTGAATATAGGATAAAGAAAATTAGTAGAAATCAGACAAAAGTTGTTTTCTTTATCCTATACCCATAAAAATATCGGGAATTTTCCAAAAGACTGCAACAACCATGATTATTGTACAAGATCGGCAGAATTATTGTATCTTCCTAGATATGGGCTAGTAGTTTTTCAAAAAATTCTTTGATTGTAAATTTTTACAATCATCTACATACTACTGTAAAATATTTTGTTGTCAGAAGTTATGAAGTAACTATTCAAAAATTGTCACTTGATAAGTTTTTATACAGTCCAAAGGATATACTGACGCAGTTGGGCTATTTAAAATATATTTTTTATATTCACAAAGTTCGAAAAAAAACTATCAGTTTGTTAAACTCAATGTGGATCAATTTGTTTTTGTGTGTTGTAAACAATGTTTATGTCATATGTTAAGGTTTTAAATGTTGTAACAGTGCCTAACTTGCCACAAATTTACATTAAATTTAAAATGATCACAATAAATTAATCTACATCATTCTACTCTACTCTGATAAATGTTACCGACTTTCTGGAAACATAATCGGTGGCAAACTAACAAACTCTGTTCCATTACGTGCTATGTCAATAATATCATTTCTTTGAATAATAAGGTATTACTGTGACGAATGTAATCAAGTAAAATTTTTAAGAAACCGCTTTGTCCCTATTCCTGGCAACGTTATTATTTCCAACATTATAAAATAACCTACCTGTAGGCTCGACTCTCTAGACAAAGGTGGCGATTTGGCAGAAAACATGCTTTGATTTACATTCACTTTATCAAACAGATCCAAGGCTAGATCATATAAAAGTCTGTAAATCAATGTCGTATAAGCTAATGGAGGGTGTAACTCCTCAGGAATTCTAAAAATCAAAATGAAATCATATATGACATGACAAATGAAAAAAGGTAAATCTGTCAGAAGAAACATTCAAGTTTGAATTCTCAGACTGAAATTATTTCCAGCATTTAGCCATTTAATACATTTGTTACAACATATACTTACACTGGATTTGTGACAGAACCAAAAAATAAATCACTATATATATCTTGGAGGTTATTTGAAGGAGTTTCAAAATCAAATTCGCTAATTACTGATTTCTTTTCTGATGTGAAACATCCCAATAACCTTAACGTGTCACAAAGGGTTGTTTTGCATATTTCGTGGTAAAAAAATTTTGCATTTGCAGGTTCAAAACGAAGGGCCGTGCATATTGTTTGGAATACCAAACTCAACAGATGAAAAACTTCGGGATTGGTTTCTCTTTGGCCCAGTCTTCCTTCCAGAGCCACCAAAACGCTTGTAACATACACAAATCCATTGACCTATAAATGGATGAAACTGATAATGATGTTGAAATAATTTGAACTGAATATTTCAAGATGTCCGCCACTTTGAGAATATTTCACTAATAGTTTGTAGGGAATAACTTTAATTGCAATACATACCTTTCTGAATACTGTTCTAGTTCTATGGGATTCTTTCAAACAAATTTTTAAGGCCTCCAAAATATCAATTTTCAGTTCAAGTTGTGTCCTTGAAGCAGAATGGAGAGTATTTAATAGTTGAGTCATATCATCATCACCTCCTGTAGTTAATATCAACTCCTTGATGATACCTGCGTATGAAACATAATTCATTTACTTTTTACTTTAAACCAAAGGTTAGAAATTAAGAATCTGAAATATGAAAACTCACCCAAAGTGGCGTACCGACAGTCTGGATATTGAACGAGCTTGTGAACACATTTGGCTCCTCCACAATCTCTCAATACTGAGGCATTCGGGCTATTGCTCATTAATAAAATAGTTAATGCTTCAACGATCAGCGCTCCAAGTTTTTCTTGGCCAATGTTTGCCTTCTGATCTTTTTCACTGCCGTCGGCCGATTTCTTGTCCTCCAACATGGTCGCATATCGATTCAAACATGTAACGAAAACTTCCAACATTCCAACTTCTCGGTATACATCTTTGAATATGGCATTATGTCTGAGGATATTCAGCAAAGTTTGCATACACAGTATGCTACAGTCGACGTAATTCAAACTGTGACTTTTCAGGAAAATCGACATTGATATCAATTCTTTGCAAGGAACAAAGTTCAAGTGATACACCAAGAATTCAATCAGGCTAAACAACTTATTCTGAATTTCTGCTGGCTTGTACTGGATTTTTTCGGTGAATTGGCTGAGAGTATTTTGGTTTTCTAGTATGAAATAATTGGCATTGTCAGAATGATAAATACTAGATATTGCGTCTAATATCGTGGAGCATAACAGAGAAGAATTTGACTTTAGGAATGTGGTTTGCAGCACCTGAGAAAAAAAAATGTCATTGAAAATATGCAACAACTTGTTTGAAATATCAGTTTTTGGAAACTGGTTTCAATAATTGTCAACTTTTTTCCACTTTTAGAGAAGAGAATTGAATATAAGTATAAGTAGTATAAAACTCACATGAAAAGCCTGAATATTTCTAACACTAGCTCCTCGACCTGAAGGCTGAGGCAAAATGAAACCTTGCATCTGGAACAAGGATCCAGTAGAAGCTTGTGATGGTTTCAATTCTATGTAGCCGCACATACATAAAGACGTCACCATCAAAACTAAATTTCTGACCGATTCCTGAGCCTCGCCGGAATTATCGTTTTCCAACCTGTAAAGAAATGTTTTCGATTAAAAATGACTCAAAATTAACCTCTATTGAATACTTAAAAATAAGTATCCATCAAGTGTGAAGAATTTACAATTTAAAAACTCACTTCAACAAGAATTCTGACAAAAATGGATAACCTTGGGCCTGTCTGAAATCATCCAATAATGTAGACGAAACTTCGCTGGAATCCTTTAGAAAACAAAATATCGTTACAAACATCTCGACCAAATCTAAAGGGACTAAATCGGGTATTTTCTTCATGTTTTCTATGCACAAGGACACACAGGACTTTGCTGAAATGAAATGTCATATTATATGAAATATTTCTTGCTCACGATTCCTCTCTCGACTCACAGTGAATATAACCAACTACAAGAGGAGTGAGACCGTGTCTTGAGAGAGTCATCAAAACTTCTGCTGCACTCTTTCTCCACAAGACGTTGTAAGTCGGGCAGCATGAAGTGATTGCAGAAAATAATAATGTTAAATCGTCTTTACGAGCCAATTCTTCAGAGGGAATTCTGTGGCTGCAAAGCCGTACTAAAAGCTGTAAAACAAATGGAGTATTTTTGCAAAACCAAAAAGATACATAACAAAATAAAATACAATTCTAATAAACATTGAAGTAATAAAAGGATTAAAAATTAGATGACTTTAAAGAAGTTGAAAAAACGAAACAGTAATATAATAATGATGATAATAATAATAATAATTATATATTTTTATCAAGAAACGGGTAGCTACAGTACAATTCAAAAAACCATAAACATAAAAACCTCATATTAACCAAGTTGGTTGTAGAGAAAAAAAAAACATAAAATAGATATAAAGACGAAAAGGATAATAATTTTAACATAAATGTATACTATTATTAGAATACCCTGAACATGATGCATGTGTGTGTACACATGCATTGAGAGAAAACATTACCTGTACAAATATCTTTTGTAACAATATTCTTCTTTCCCTAGGGGTGAAATCACTGTTAGAATCTTTGGTATTGGCTTCTTTTTCGGAAAGCTCTGGAAGGTCGAAGAATAGATACAAACATTTTACCAACGTTGATGGAACTGAAACCTCAGACATGACCTGAAATAGTGGCATTATAAATTTTTTGATTATTGAATACAGTTTTGAATTATTTCAAACCTGTACTAATGTATAATCCCCAGCAGCGAGAAGATTCAAAGTTGAAAGTAACATCCATCCGTTGCTAGACTCCTCTGAATTTTCAATTTCCAAAAACTTTGCTATAGCACAACTGGCAGTTTCCGTACTTTGATTAGAGGCTCTTTTCCGAATCTCAGATACCATCAAGGTCGATACTTGATGACAAAAAGCTAATATATCCCAAAATTTCTCATTCATATCACAGGAGGGACTCGAGCCAAATACCTACAAGAGATCGAAGAAAGGCCTCTCAATTTAAAAAATAATCAATACGAAAGCATTTGTGATTAGTATTTCAATAATGCCTGAACTGACCTTACAAAACAAAGGAAGCATATTATATAATTTATCGTCCCTTTCTTGGTCTGTCAAAGGATGAGATGGGTGGGAATATTCCAAGAAGAGTTTTTTCAAGTGCATCAATCCCAGTTGAGTGTGTGCCGAAGATGGTGAGTCCGACAGGTCAGATGAGGAGGCCAGGGATGCATTCACAACCCCGCTCCTCAACTTCCTCATGATGTTCATGTTCAAGGCCTAGAGCCTCCTATAAAACATTAACACTAGTATAAACGGAGACAAGATCTCCATCAAGAAGATAGTTGTTCTTGACGGAGATAGACAAAGTACAAATTACAATGTATCACCCTCGGTGTTGTCATAAAAATATATATTTACATTGAGAAATAATGAAAATACAAATTTAAAAACATGAGCACAAATATAACTTAAAGCGTTCTGAAAGCGGTGCCTGTGCGAAAGTAGCGATTTACATTGGGTTTGAATCGCTGGAGATTAAATTTATTTGAAAAGACATTCTCAGGAAGTTTGTTCCACATAAATGCAGTTTTCCAAATAAAAGAGTTCTTGAACAGTGAAGTTCGAGATGAATGAAGTATATTAAATAACAAGTGAAGTATGTTAGGTACAATAGGTCATAATATAAAATATAAATGTTATTCAAATTCATCAAAGTAAAACTATTATTCAGTGGCAATTTCATTGTGCATCAACATCGAAGTATTTGCAAAAGCAGTCGATCTTCAAACTGCATTGTATGACACAAAAATAAAAAGAATATATAGATAAAAAATCTTCGAAAGTTTCTCAAAATATCTGATTGGGTTATTTGTCAGACTGTCACTCAATTTATGAAATTTGGCATCTACAAACCTTGTTCTAATCAATGGATGAATCCAAAGTTTTTTGATTTTTACAAGAACCTAAGCTTTCACAGGCGGAGTCACGATTGGAAAGAACAAAATTTCAATCTGTGGGGCAATTTTTATTGCACACATGTACCTCAAAGTTCCTTCGATAAACTGTTGCAATCATAATTGTGGTGGCAGAAGAAAAAGAGTGCAGATATATATTCATTGCTAAAATTCTCCTTGCAAGTGAAATTATAGTTATAAATTTGGTTTACTTTCAGTGTGGCCAATCTCATTGAATGTTACTAATTAGTCATATAACCTAGAGTGTTTTTGATAACCAGTCACTCAGTCCCACTTATCAATACAAGCTTTCTTTTTTTAATCAAAAACTACCCTAAATTGTACACCAAATCTTAGATCATGTTCGATAATATATCTTTTAAGACCCAAAAATTGATGAATCATATCAATTTTTACATATTCTCAGGTTTTTGAAAAATGGGAGACAGATTTTTTAGGAAGCCATTGAAAACATTTTTCCCTCACCAGAACAAAAATGCTCGACACGCGATTCGCAACCAATTGAGCATCATCAGGAGATGAGCGAGTGTTTTCGATAGATTCATTTCACGCCAGAGGTTCCAAATTCTATTTATTAAAATTTTTTAGGACAATAAGGTTCAGAGTTTTCATAAACACCCTGTACTATAAGCGTATATATAGTTCAAATCCAGGTTTTAAATAATATCAATTGGGTACATCCTCAAAGATTAATTTTTAAAAACGCTTACTTCTAAGTAGGCTAGGGAGTACAGGCATGAGACGGAATGGCAAGAATCGATTTCTCAATGTGAAGATTATCGGGCCGTCAAGTTAAGATATTTGAACTTGATATAAAATTCAAAATCTCACCTGAAAAACAAATAATTAATATTTACTTTCATTTCTTAATTTTATTACTGATTTATTGAAATGAAACAGCCGACACCGCCTATTTCCCAATATAATAACATAAACATATAATACTCTGTTTAAAGATTACTGTCACTGACAGCTGACGATACTGACATGGGAAACGAAACGTCACTAATGTCAGTCACCAGCGACCACAGAATTATAACTCTAAGTTATAGTTCTGTGTCGGCGACAGACTGCAATCTGGACTGCGTTCCACTTCACTTTTTGCCATTAGTAAAACAGAATAGCATTTATTTCGCTATGTCAACACTGGATCTATCAATTATCACTTCCAATAATAAAACTATCGGTGCCCTCCTGTCGTACCGACACCAGGTGCACTAGTTGTGTCTTATTTCAATAATAGCGCTGACATATGTTACTCAACAACACCACTACTATAACAGAAAAGTTCAAGATCTACTGGCGACAGGCAACTGGAATACAGTTATTTCAAAGTGACAGATCGACAGAAATTATTGGTAATATGATCCAAATAATTATTCTCATCTTTCATCAACATAAAATCAGAATAAACAATAAAAAACATTGATAGTTGATATCACTTGTTTCAGTACTAACTTGAAAATAATCCAAGCTACTTTTCATGAAGTTTCTCTATTGTTGGAGATAATTATAGAATTCACACAGAATTCACAAGAAATTAGGAAAAATACATATTTTGCCACAATATTATAAAATGTCTAATTCAAATTCATGTTATGTAAATCATTCATGTGTGGGGACACTGAAGTTGAAGGTCTTCCTCCGTAAGTTAGATTTTCCGATTAGAAATTGCAATACCTAAATTTATAAATAAGGTCGAAGTTGTCTTTTATCTTTCTGAAATTTCGTCTGTGCCGAAAAGGAAACTTTTTCACTTACCCTTCTGCCCAACTTACTCACTTTATCATTATTGAATCTTATTATGTTGAAAGTTTTTTTCTTTCAACGGGTATTTCAACTACTTGTAGATTTTTTCATCACAACTTGAAATAAAAATAATTGATTAAACATTTTGCTCTCTTTACACGCCCTCTTCCGGTCAAGCACTGAAGCCGCTAAGCCACACGATCTTGCAGAGCTCATACTGAAAAATATCCTCACTGATCTGATTGTCCAATGGAAAATGTGGACTGGCACTCGTCTTTTATCAATGGAATATTCACTCGCCTAGCATTGGTTTCAACAATGGAAAACGCTATCAAATTTCAATTATGTGGCAACAAATAGGGAAGTTTATCATCCAGATTCGACGTCTATCGAAAATATAAGAACTAGATCAAACGGTGAAATAGTCCTGTCAATAGAACGGATGCTTCGACATTCGGCCACTTTGTGTCATGTATGTCCAAGCTTCCATTCCAAGGGGGTTGTTTTCTACTCATGTTACATATGGTTTTGATAATACGTGTCTGGCACACTCACCAGCTGTTTCGTTGCCTCTGATATCATGGCACCTAGTATATAGTCAATCTATTCCTGTCCGCCAGTTTCCACAGTTCCTCACGGCATTCCCAGATCAGTTTCGATGTCACTTTTGGGTTCATCAGTGCCCCAAATGTAGCCTGACTATTTGTAAAAAAATGGATCTCATTTCGTTGAGGCCTCAAGTCAATATTCCTTGATTGCAAGCTTGTATACCCTTAGGTCTGGAAGACTGATGTGTGCTTACCGAGTGGGTAACTGAAATGAACATTTCTCCCCGAACAGTAAATTCCAGTTGTTGTCCCATGTTTGGTTTTCGATCCGTCTGTATACCAGGTGCTACTGCCAAGCATGTTTTCGGGATAACTGTTCACTCTCCACTCTTCGCAGCTTGAGACTTTATCCGCGAAGTGTGTCATGTGTCAATGTTATGTCGACCGAGAACGTATTTTATGTTCTAACGCATCTGAAACTAACTTCTACACACCTTTGTAATCTGTGGTAGGTGGTAGCTTTGAGTCTATATACAAAGGTGGTAGAGTACAAATTTATTGTATTGGTATGGTATGATGAAGAAATGGAAAGCCATAACTTTTCTTTCCCAAAAACTAATCTCTTCTAAAAATATACACCTTTTAATATAAAATATTGTTCGTTTTCATGATTTTTATTTCAGTACATACATCAATTAATTCAATAAAGGCATAATTTATAGGGTGACACATCTAATGATACAAATAAAAAGAGCAGTGAGGTTTTTTATTGATATTAATATCACAGCAATCGGATATATCCGTGAAAGATCCTAGTCTGGCGCTTTCTGATATGTTAGAGGCTACAGGTAAAAACGCAACACAGAAATCCAAAATAAGTACTTTGCATTCGTATTTGAACATCATAACTTCATCTAAAGCTACGTACAAGTTGTAATCTCAGAATAGTTTAAGTGTTACGGATATCGTAGCATATTTTCAAACAAAAAGGCAAAAAAACTTATAATATATCCAATGAATAATAAGCCGAATGCGCCTTCTACATGAATCCATTTCAATTTAACCACAAAGTTTCTGTTCTTATGGTTGTAATAATAAAATTTCAATGCCTTTTGTACATTGGAATCCATAGATGATCTTGTTGCCTGAAAAATAAATACAATCTTCATTTTCAGAATAATAGATGAAGGGGTCATCTGATTATAAATAGAATATTTTCAATGTCCAACCAATACAAAATATTATACAAAAATGTAATTTCACAGGACCGTGGCCTTTGTTTGCTTGATGGTGGTGCTGAAATTATTTCATATCAGATATAACAGAGTTAAGAACCTCATTTTGCCAGTGAGAAATTAGTCCAGTTTCAAACACTCTTAAAATAAATGAATCCAAGAGTGGTAGTAAAATAGAACTCTTTCGGGTCATCATAACACATTGCTCCCAATAAAAATCTTCTTTCATCAAATGGAAATTTCCAATCACATCTTTTTTTATATATGATCCGATTGCATAGTTTCCTGAAATTATTAAAAAAAAAACAATATTTAATAATAATACATGAAAAGTACTCAACTGTTTGGTAAACGCTCCAAAGAAAATGCAAAATTTGATGTCTTTGAAAGTTCCCGCAATTTTTCTTCATTCGTTGGAACAAATCTGCTTACTATAGTCTTATATAAAGGCTGAAAAATGTATAATTTCAGATGATTATCAAATTTCTATCTATATCAGATTATTCCTTATAGTTCTTATTAAAGCTATTGACTATTTAGAGATTTTGATATATCAGAAATAAAATATACTGTCAAAAGATTGTTCTTGCAAAAAAATTACTATTTTTTTATTATAGAAGCCAAAGTTTTCGATGAATTACTGAAATTACTAATATTATTGAGCAAAGACCGCGCCGGCGCGTCTTCCTGTGTTTATAACTACTGAACGTATTTTCATATGGTGTTGACCAATGGACGTGAGATTTATGTGAATAATTCATCAAAGGCGTTTTCTGGCGGTCATGTATTCAAAACGTAATTGTCTGTGATTCAAATACATTCATTCTGGCGTTGAAACGATGACGTCACATCAACTATGATTTAAAACGTATTTACAATGATTCAAATCTAGCGTGAGATTGGTTTTGAAACGGAATTCGGCGTCACGTTACATCAGTTATCAATTTTTGCTTTATTTTGATTGTCATATTTCATAAAGTGCTGAAACCTTTTCATCAAATTAGTTGCAAGAATATTCAAAACGAAGCTGGGAAATGATTAATTGGAATAGTTACTTGTTGGTCCATATTTTGAATAGAAATAAATAACAGTTTGAAAAAACTAAAAAAACACGCTTTAATAGCGACACAAACGAAAAAATAATTCGAAACTAATTTAAGATTACGTTCAACATCGATAAGAAGTCATATGGCTTGGAATAAGTCGGAAATCAGAATAAATCTGTTTACAAAAAAATAATTTTGTCGTAAAAAAGCGTGGAATGCTTTGAATTATATTTTTATTATAGCTCAAATCTGGAAAACAGCTCCTAACTAAGTATTCATAACAATGAAAATTTAGCACTCCACTGTTTTTAACAACGAAATAAATTTTTTGCAAATAGATTTATTCTCATTTCAGACTTATTAAAAGTCATTACTTACATCAAGCCATAGGATGATGAACAAAATCTTAAATTAGTTTCTAATTATTTTTCTGTTGCTATTAATAACAACCTCCAATAGTAGTTTTTCTCAACCTTTTTCAGTTACACTTTTATCGTATGTGTTGATTGCTTTTGATAACCCCCCAGTATCATTTGAATTTTTACTAATACTATTACTTTCCGACAAATATAATTTTTCAATTATTACGTCCTCAGCTTTTTTAATTGACAGTATCCATCCATCCTGAGTGGCTCCCCAAAATAAACCGCTGTTCACGAACTCTTCAACTGTGTTGATGGGAGCACTGTATCTTGGTAAAGTCATGATAGTGGATAATCCGCTACTGTAGGAACTAGACAGGAACAGGCTAAAAGTAAAGAGAAATCCCATGAAATACTTCCCGATGCTTCCTTCAGGCATTTCCCGCCTAGACACCACTTGTTGTACAAATAGTTTGGCAATACAGAAAACGGACTGACTGAAGATTTTCAAACCGTTTTTATAATTTGTGTTGCACTCGAAACTGTAAAGAAATAAAAAGTGATTCAACTACTTTTCAGTAAAAAATGTCTTACCTTTCACTTTGAATAATATGCATTCCGAATTGGACTACTATGCAAACAAAAAACATAGAACCCACGGCTACCCACATGGCTTTTGAATATGAATATAATGGTGTTAACCACCCCGCTGCCAGCCTAGGAGAAGACTTGTAAACCATAATAATAATAAAATTATGAAACACTTCACTCACTTCGATGCTGGTACTAGGCAGGTTATTCCAGTTCGTATCATTGGTTTTGATAAATCAAGGAAATGGTAGTCACTTTCCCACGTATATAAAGCACCTTCAAATGATTCCCAAATCAATCAGGTTTTTACTCACACGTGAAATATGTACTTACTGAAACCTATATCTGCCCTGTCTTTTAGTAAATTGCCGAGGAGGCCGAAGCCAGTCCAATTTTTAAAAATGTCCCCCCAATAACCTTCTTGGTTCACCACCAATTGTGGAGTCATATTATATTGTTTGGCAAACAATAAAGCAGTCATCATTTCGGATCCTTTGTATTCATTTTCACTTGAACCTAGATAAAAATTTGTTTTGGTAAATATTTATTGTATTTTTTTACAGAAACGTACAAGATTTATTCGACTTTTCCTGTAAAACTGAAAAAAAAGTCTGAAGTAGAAAAAACTTCAGGAAAAACTATTCAGTTACGACCAGTTCATTCGGACTGTAAAAAAAGTACAAAGATATATGAAAATTATTAAAGCTTTGACCAATTTTATAAGTATACATATTTATATCAAGTATATATTGATAGAAATACATTGGATGCACTTTGAATAACACCCTTTATTCTCTTTCGCATATACTGAAGCACATACCATGACTAAACAAGAGTGGCGTCTGTATCCGAGCATGGAGAAACACCGAATGAATCCATAATCTACCTAACAATATTCTATTGAATCATCACAAAAACAAAAACCTTTCGATATCGCAATTATGATTCGTCTTAGCTTCCCATGACCGGCAGCGGCTCGACAAATATTCCTCATCGGGTGATCGATTCTTACTGTTTCTTAACATAGTAATCTCGCGACAAGCTTTTATATCATAAGAATTGTATAATGTAATAAACTGATGGGTTTAGTCAATGAACCTTGATAAAATTGATTTAATTCCAGAATTGATATTTTGATGTTATTATATCGATGCAATCAGCTGAGAATATTTCAGAATACCACTCGACCTAAATATTTTCTCAGATAAATGTCTATATTTTCAAACTCAAAACTTTATATCGAGCAACCAGCATAATAAAATCACGAGACCATAGGACGAGTTGTTTTATCTATTGCTCATGATAATGCTAAATTCCTAACAATTTTTTTTTGAAAAATTGAAATTTATCGATAAAATTTTGAAGTTTTGTGATATTACTTTCGATAGAACTGCATAGAGAAGAAGTAGCAACTATGTCATACAAAACGGCCATTTCATTCAATTCAGTACACTTCGAAAATTAGGTACAGGTTTATGACTAATGTTGTCCACTGTCAAAATATTTAAATACCTTGAGAAAACAAATACAGTTTCTATATAATGATCAGTATGGTTTCAGTTATAATAAATCAAAAATAATAAATGATAGCAATTGACTCTTTCTTCGAAAAGGTTATGTAAAAAATTCTAACTTCATTTGGTTGTCGTTCCATTCATTATTCATTACTGAATTTTCATGAGCTTCATTTGTACCTACCTATAACACTGTAGGGCTCATACTGGAATGTCGCAAACTGAATTTTTCGTTTCATCTGGTTGATAAGCTTATTTGGATATAAATATTCATTCAATTTATATGAATTATTTTTTGAAAACCAAATATCTAAAAATACTCCTTCAATGTTGTCTTCCGTGCCCATGTACTTATGTGTCCACAGGGATATAATTACGTCTGGCACAAAAAATTTATTGGTTTTGTTATAGTTTTTTTCTGAGTTAACAACCACCAAGTCAGCAACATAATGCAGTTCTTTCATTCCGAAAATGTCCTTCATGTTTTCCATCATATCGTCTCCTGGCACAAACAGATACTTTCTATTATTGAATCTTTCGGTAGTCACTCTAATTTCATGTTCTATCATCCTAAGTACCAAAGTTGGTTTGTTGCTTTTAACGATGATTCCTTGACATCCATAATACTGGAGAAATACTTCAGGGTGAACGCAAGGTTTCGAAATATTCACCCGAATATTCACAATGGGTAATAACCCGTTGAAATTGAAATTGTTTTCATCGTCTGAAAACGCTAAAAGACATCTGCAATTCATGAAATACTGTTGAATGATCAAGTTTGCCAAAACATCCACGTACACGTTCATATTTAGGAATGATATAAATGTATCGTGTGCCATCGCTTTTATAATCGCTCTTTGCGGGGTGGCTCAAAATTTGTAATTTCGTTAAGTGGGCCGAGCTAGTTCTTCAACAAAAGAGTATATGCTGCGTACATAAACCTTTAGATAATATTTTCAGAATCGTCTACTCTGTGAATATTTCATTATTATTCTTCTGAATACATGGAATGTGTAAACGTTATTTCACAGAAATTGTGGGGTATTTGTGGTTACATTGAAATATATGATGTATACAAATGTTTCACAAAACGATATTTGCTTATCGCTCAGAGGATTATAGTTGTAATTTTCTCTAGTCAATATTTGGGTGCGTGTTTTCATTTTATTGCCGTATCTACATATATAAATCCTTTATTTAGTCATTAGGGAGGTAAATAGTTCCCCTTTCCTTTCAACTTTCCAACGCAATATCAAAGTCGGACAAATTTTACGTAAAGAAGCATAAATTTTAGTACTTTTTTGATAGCATCTACTGCTATAACAGATCTAATGAAACAGTCTTCAATAATCTCTCCTTTCTGATATTCCACATCATTCAGTAGAGCTCATATTTGATGACAACAGCCATATTATTGTTATACTGACGATCATTCAAAATATCTAACGATTTCAATATTGATCGATAGCCTACATAACTTATGATTCAACGTTTTTTTTTAGTATTGAGAAAGTAAAAACTCATATTTTTTTTTGACATACTTTATTGAAATAAATAAATCTTTCAGTTTTCTTTTAATGAAAAACCTGAAATGGAGAATAAAAAAACATAATTTATTAATTGATTAACAATGATCCATTATATTTACATTATATACACATATAAAGGAACTGGAAATACTTTGAAAATAGAAACCTTGGCATAAGACCCAAAGGCTTTACCGAAGCTTGATCAACGCGAAAAGTCTACAAGTTCTGTTTCATATCATTGTAAAAGACATGCTTCACAAGTATTGTTGACAATTTATTGATTCATATTCATATTTCGAGCAACACTTTTTTCAGATAGACTGACTAGTGTGTTTTGAAAATATTTCATTTGTAAAAATTTATATTTGAAAAAATGAAAAAAGTGAATTGTAAATTATTCTACAAACAATTTGGAAACAAAATTATCATTACTAAAAAAAAATATAAATTTCTGAAACCGACAATGTTCACAAAAATGTTGGTGATCCCTGCAGTTTTAACCCCTTCTGCTTCCGCTATGTAGAAACTATTGTTTATTAGAATAAACCCTCAAACCCCTCATTCCCTTTTTGGAGAGGGCGCCGTTTCCGTTCTTCTTCTGCTTCTGCGAAGCACTCGTTTTATTCCCGAGTTGCTCGTAAAAAAAATCCTCCTGAAGCGTCTTGAAGCTCCGCACGCGGTTCCTCGTCGGCCTCGAGTTTACCGTCTGTTGGTTCGACGCCTCAGTAAACTCCTCAAACTCGTCATCCTTGCTGACGACAACTTCTTCCTTGATGGCCTCAGGACTCGGTGGCCCTTTCGACTCACTTTCCAGAGAACCCATTATCATAAAATCATCGTCATCAGCAGAGATGATTTCCTCTTTCACATCGAACTCTGATCGGAAGTCGTAACCGTCGTCATCGTTGTCGATGACCTTGACGATTTCGAAGGTGGAGAACATCTCCTGCGGGTCGTCCAACTTGAAGGAGTCTTTGCTCTCTTCGACGATGTCGATGCTCTCGTGCTTAACGCATGAGAGGTGATCGGAGACGTGCGTCAGAAAGGGCAGAGCGTCTAACTCGGCGTCGATTTCCTCCATCTCTTCCGAATCCACGAAGAGCGTGGCGATGATGTTGTCGTCGGGCGCTCCAGCCACATCTTTCTCTTTCGCGACCTCTTCGTTGCGGAGTGGGTTAACGGGAAACTCGTTCGACATCAGCACCGTCTTCCAGTTGGGGATGGGAAGCACGACGCCGCCGATGTCGCTTTCGGAGTGGGCGATTTCCGCGTGTTGCGCGCAGTCTGTCTCATCATATGCCATGAACGAGCAGTGGCTGCACTGGAAGCGGAACCAAGAAAAGTGCGCCGACATGTGCCTCAACAAATCGGGGACCGTGGGGAACCTCTGTTGGCATGGCTTGCACGCGAGCCGCGCGGGGTTTATGTACGGTTCGATCTTCCTCGTAAAACCGACGTCTTCTTTTTCCAAAAGGGAGTCTATCTTCGAAGGCTTTTTCTTTGTCGAATCCTGAGACAGCGTCCTTTTCCTCTTCGACGGACGTCGCGGGCTCTTGCGGCTCTTCGGAGAGGCGTCTTCTGCATCTCTGACTTCCGTTTCTTTCGGAAACCCTTTCAGTTCTTCCAAACTGCGGATGCTTATGCTGCACATTGATAGATCCGGCGAAGAGTTGGGGTGATTTTCGTCTCGTTTGGTTGCGGAATCTTTTCCTTCTGGAGTAGAGTGGATTTGTCGTATGCGTTCACCCACTCTCTGGCAGAATGAATCAAAGTCAATGGTTCCATCTTTCATGCTTTCTGGCGTCGACGAACTTTCCTTCGTCGCACCAATAGTTTGCTCTTTGGAAGCAATGCCGATATCATCCAACGCATGTTGAGCGTCGATTGTATCCTTCTCAGGAGCGACGCGACTGTTTTCCTCTTCCTTCTCTAATTTCATAATATCGCAAACGGTTTCTTTATTTTTTGTATTGGCGTTAACATCACAATTATTCTGAGGGAGCCCCTGTGTGGCTGCCTCTCCTACAGTCTTGTAAGTTCTCAGTAGGTAAGGCTTCCTTTTGGAAGCTCCTTTGAGTGGAGCCTCCAACGAAAGCTGTTTGTCTACTTTGGTTTGTTTCATTTTGGTATCTTTGCTTTCCCCCTCTTTCTTTTTAGCATTGTTTTCCTTGATAGTATTACAAACCGCTATCCTTTTGGTGCACATCTGGGCATGGGAGTGAAGAGCTGCTTTTCTCTCAAACCTTTTCCCGCAACCGCCGCACATCTGGAAGTCGTTATCACCTTCGATATTGTTCAACCACTGAAAAAAAAAACTGTGACAAAAGATTATTGGTATAAATTATTATCTTTCTATCTAAATCACAAATTCACAATTCAATTACCTGATTTTCTTCATCTGTTTTGTCGAATTTCACAGCTTCTTTCTTTTCTCCCTTTTTGTGTGGTTCTTCGTCTTTCCTTATAATACTGTTATGCACTTGTTGTCTCAATCTTTTAACCTGAGCAGGAGTTTTGCGATGAAACTGAAATAATCATAAAACAAATTTTACAAGCAGTAAAGTAAAAGATATCAAGAATCTCTAAATCACCTTTTTTTATTTTTTTGTTTTTTTCATTTAGTCTTCACCTTCTGAACATTTTTTAAACACATCAAGACTAGTGAGAAATATATGAAATTCGTTGAAAATATTAACAAGTATCAAAACACACTATAAAGATTTGTTTCTGTTCACATGTTGAATTTTCAATACAATGTCTGAGTTACGTGATACAATTCAAGATAAAAACTAATATATAGTGAATCAGTTATATATTTGATAACATAGATAGATGAGATATACACAGTTTTTTCAAAAGAAATTCAAGGGCAAGTTATTGGATTTGCTCAAAAAGTATATGTGACAGAATACAATGCTCTGTCAGCCTAGGAAAAAATTTGGAACCACTTTTATTCAATACTAGCGACACGACCCGGCTTTGCACGGATAGTATCATATCCGCTTGTCCATGAAGAAGATCAATCTCCAAATTGAATGTTTCACTGATCACTTCCTTTCAGAAATTTACTCTATTACTGGTATATCTAAACATCTAAATTATAACAGGAAAAGTTTATGAAAAATCATTTAATGTTAATTTTTCTATTATTCGAATATTCCATGCAAATGGTAAAAAAATATTCATATTTTTTCGCATTATAATATCAAAAGTGATATAACTCTTACTAAAGTGAAACAGCTATTATATAGCAATGAAATAGACTTCAAGGTTTCCTCAAAAACCAGTTTACTGAACGGGTATATATATTTCATTAAACATAACCATTTTTGTCTGAAATAATTCTGATTTGAAAACTTAACAATCGTAGAAAAGAGAGTATAATAATGAAAGGAAAACTTTGGAGTCAAATTATTATTTTTCCTAATAATTGATATATGATGATTTATTGCATTAACGTTTTTCAATATTCTCATAAATCCTCAAATCCAATTATATAAAGAACATAATTTGATCTTTTCCACACCAGAACAAAAACAGTACCTCTTGACTCACGTTTCGATAACCAAATTAGCATCATCAGGATATCGATAAACTTGCTAACTTGCTAGCACAGTGTTTTTATTCTGACATGGAAATAGTAATTTCTTTAGATATAACGGACTATTATTCAGACAATTGTGTTCTAGACATGTACCTTGAAGAGGTGTCTGAAAACACCCCAAGCGTTTGCATATGTCTCCTTGCAATCGGGGCAGAGGTAAACCAAACGGCTGTTGTTGTGTTTATTCCTGAGATGACATACTAGGGTTTTTTTTGTGGAAAATTTCATATTGCATTCCGTACAACATAGTTCAGTCTTCGGTATTATTGAACTACTATTAATTCTGTTGGTTTGGAAAGTGCAAATTTTTCCGTCTGCACCCAGAACGGCTTCATCACTGTCCAAAATTCCATGAATTTCCATAACCTACGAAAAATAAAGAGAATGTCAGATGAAAGTTTGCTACTTTAACCAAAAAAATATTTCCAATCAATCTACCTCAGATTTCATGAATTCCGGCTTCCTGAGATCTTTGCTAGACATGCTCTTCAACATAGTTTGAAAAACTGCAGCATTGTTGGTAGCGATTTCTTCCAAAAGAAAATCATTGTTGGGAACAGAAAGAGAGGATACTGGTCCCTTAGAATCTTCCTTGGACAAATCTGTATTCAAAATCTCACACGTTAATTGGTTTATTTCCTGTTTTTCTTTCAACTTCTCTATGACGGGAGATAAACCTTTATTTGCCGCCTGTTCGCCACTATCAGGTGACTTTAGAGTTTTCAGTGATCCAGATTTTAGGACGTTCGCCCCTTCTGGTGATTTTGGAGGGTGAGCATAATCCTAAAAACCAAGATTATCTTTTGATTATTCAAAGTACCTTCATTTACAAAAAAACTTTTAAAATTTATAGAAAACAATCCCAAAACATGACTATTTGAAGTCTTCATAATCATAGATTCATAATGGTAAATTATCATTCTACTAATGCATTATTGCACATGCAAGTAAAATAATAATCAATATACTGAGATAACGAATAAAAAACCCATGTCAAAAAAAAACAAGAGTAGAGAAATTGTCAAGAATTTTCATCAAATTAGTGTTCATAGAATGTGTTCCTTGTGACTTTATTGTTAATGTAAATATTATTCAGAAAATTGTCACAACACCCGCTCTACCTATACCCAAATTTAGTTTGGTAGAAAGGTCTTTCATATAAAGTGATATTAAAATATATAATGAACTGCCTACAGCTATAAGGTGTACTGAAACAGTAAATGAATTCCATCAAGCATTCAAAGTAAACTTGATCTCGAAGGGCTATATAATTCAAACAAATTTTATGCATCTCAAACAAAACTCATTTCAAGAAATATCATTTCTTACTATTTATATATACGTTTTCTCGGATAGTGGAATAAGTAAAGTTGTTATCCCAGTCATTGAAAAAAAACCCTTATAATTTTTTACTGAATTTAATAAACTTCATTAAAAGGCCTCAATGAACACTGTTTCAAAATATTTAATTCACGAAAATGAAGTGATTTGCATCATTTAGAATGTAAATAGTACATTTTTATGTTAATAACTCTTCGGAAAGAGAATCATATCCAATAATATATGATCATCATTTAAAATCATAATTCAACAACAAATGATTCTTTTGTACTTTCTCAGTCACCCCCTGAATTAGAAAATTCACAGAGAAGTCAATATTGATAATAGGTACAGAGAAAACTGAAAAAGATATTTTTTGCTTGTTTATAATTGAATATATAAGATGTATTTACTGTAAAATAACATTTTGGTTTATGATGCATTGCTGTGCTTTCTGATTTGAGAACTGTTTGTTTTCATAATCTCCATATATTCAATTAGAATGAGTTCAATTATCAGATAATTCAAATAATTTCAAACTAACAGTTTTTGATTGTAAATAGGAATTTGGTTGAATATCAAACACCACATATGTTGGCAAACTTAGAAAGTTCATCTGTAATGAAGATCAAATAAGAAAACAATGAAGAATATGTTAGAACTATATCAAGTATCCGAAAAATACCAACAAAAATTTTTCTTTAAAATATTTTTACCTGGACTCCACAGTTTATTCGGTTGAAGGCAGTAGGGATGAATTTTTCGCGACAATAGTTGCGTTTATGAAGAATGAAATTTGCAAGACTTCTATAAATTGACTTACAAATTCGGCATTCATACATGATTTCACACTCATATATGATGTAGTTTTTGACCTGAAACAAAATATTATACTTCAAATATATTTGGGAAAACTGGTGGATCAAAATTCATTATTCAGCTAGGCTCCATAATTAGATAAAAATACAAAAAATATGTAAACTGAAATTCAATATAATTTTTTTTCTCTTCAGTTTCCTTGTATGACTTGTAAAAAGTAATTCTGCAAAACAAATAAAGTAAAGCCACTTGATAATTCATTTATGAACTACCAAATAATTTTTTAAATGGCATGTTCCATGACCATAAGATCATTCTTGATAAAAAAAAACTATACTGCTTTTTCACAACTTTAACATTGTTTTTTTGTATTACTTATCAAGCACATCAATATACTTATTTTCTTCTAGAAAATGAAGGCTATAAATGAAAAAGTCAATGAACAGTAACAAGCCAAGTTCCAGTATCATAATATAGATTTACTACTTTTAAACACTTACTTCTTCTGTAGCAGTTTGGAAAAGAGTCAGCACTTGTTTCAAACCAAAAATGCTAGTGTCTATTGGTCTACCTACAAGGGATAAATCTACTTCCTTTTCGCTGAGGGACGCTTTGCCTAAAGTGGTTTGAAGTGGCTTCTTGCCTTTCTTGGTGGTTTTATTTGTCATTTTGGAAACAGATCTGGAAAAAATATACGAATTTGAATAAAAAAATTTTTTTCTGTAATGTTTTTGAACTTGAAACAGGACATCTATTTTAACAACAAATTAGATTCAAGGGTACACTTGAACCTTTCGAGATAACATTAATCTGTGATTCTTCTAAATATATATCTAATGACAATGATACCCTGTCATATTTAATCATTCCAGAGGTTACAAAAGATATCTTCATCAAGAATTCTAATGGTCCAAAAAAAATTAGATTTCAGAAAAAGTAGGTGCATGAAACCTACGATTTTTGGACTAAAGGAAAACCTGTCATTAACCTAACAAAATAACAGAATATTTTCAGTTTAAAAAAAAATCACAGCTGATAAAAGTAAAAGGGTTACTTTCAATGTGGCTAGACAGAACAATAGATATTTTAGGCAGGAACATCTTTGGGATAAGGAAGAAGGTCAAATTGAGAAGCCTGTCTCTCCCTCAAATTTAGAGAAAATTGGCAATTCATTCGTAATACATCATTCATTAAGAGATTCAGTATAATATGAGTTTTTCGAAGAGACAGGTTTCGTGGTAAATAGTTACTGTGAAAAAGTAAAATACTCAATTTAACTCACCTTTAGATCGTCAATCCACCATTTCCAATTAGAAGCATTACCTACTGTTTCTGTTTGTAAAACTTTCCAAAAGATGGCTCAAGTTGTCGAATGGTTGAAAGTAAAAAACGTTCGACGATTCGATGATACGATTGGTTTGGTTATGTTTACAATGATTTTTGTCACGTTTATTTTTATTATTGTGCATTAAGAATTGAAATTATTCACTATGAATATCATTAGGTTTTTCAATTTGCCTTCTCTACTAAGACCAATAAGAGTAAGAACCCCGCAATTCTCTGGCAATTTTTGTTTCACTTTTAATTTTAGGTAATCTCTGCTCCAAATAATGGATTCCATGCATGTTGTGGCATAAAAACTTTAGTTTTATTGAAAAACACGTCGAAAGTTCAATACGTTTCAACACACGCAATTAAAAATGTGCAAAAAGAAGATGGTTTTCTCAAAAAAATATTTTCAAGAATACCATTCCTGAATATCCATAAAATGGTAAGTAAAATGTCATTGACTAGATTTATCAGGACAGTTTCGAAAATGGGATTGGAAATATATCTATCATGACACAAATAGTTTCCATCCTATCAAATCTGTCAAGATAAATGCAATAGTTTACAAGATACACTACTTTGCTCATTATTGTAGCGACTTAAAGCTTCTGGATTTGTTCTTTATGAAGGAATTGCAGATGAAGTGGAATATATTTCATTTTTCGACACTTATGATTTGCCAGATACCTTTTATTCCTGGTTTGTTGTGACAGAGTTATATATTTGGATGCTCTCTGTGAGATTTATGGCAGATGGTGAAGAGGGAACTGTTATAAGAAATGCACTTATCGAAGCTCTTTGGAGAGATGTTGGACAGAGAGTGAGAAAACTGGGGGTGAGCATAAAATATCTGTTACATAATTAGTTGATCAATTAGTCTTCAGCTGTCCAGCTTATCTGCTGTGTATTTGTTAATAAAGTGGAACAACAAAATTCTGCAACAGTACACAAGTACAAAACATATTGAGAGATGGTAACACATATAAATACATGAACTTTAAACCAGAATTCATGTCAGATGAGAACTCATTTAAAGAGATCAAACATTTTTTTCAAAAGTTATATATGTAGTGATGTTTGAAACCATCTCAAAGAACAATATAACATTGAGTAGAATTATATATAAAAAAGACTATGTGTAAAGTGAGCTAAAGAGTCCCTCAGTATAATAATTTATTTTGGTGGTACATATCCAAAGTTCAACTTTTCATCAACTACACATTGGACAAAAAAACTTTTTTAGTTTCAAAGATAATTTGAACCATAATTTCTTGCAGGCGGGGAATCCTTCTGCTGTAAGGCAGGACATTGAAGAATTATCAGAGCAGCTACAAGCTGCTTTGATATCTTATGATGAAGGTCTTCAGTCAAATGATACAGTACTGGCAGGTGCATTGTGGAGGAGGTTGTACCAGATGGGACCCGTTCATCTACATAATCTGGACAAGCTAGTTGAATATATTAGGAAACAGGTAATTGATAGATTCCAACATCAAAAAATATCCCACACATAAGAACTTTAACACTCTTCATACATGGTCACACAATCTGTTGGTATTATCATCGTCATTTCCTGGTAGTACCAACTTGGTTGATGAAAAGCAGAGGTTCCAATTCTAATTTTCATTTAGTAATTGATAACTTTCATTTTCCTTGGTTTTTTTTAGAATTAAAAATTCATAAAGGATGGAATTGAGACAGTCGTAATGCTCATTTCCCAGGGGAAAAGTTTCTACTTCTGCATTGTACAAAAATGTAATCCTCTGAAGAAAGAAAAAACATATCAACTTCAATAAAGACTCTTTACAAAGATATTTACATCATGCACAGCTGTTTCTCCGAGATGCAAACTGGAAGAGAAGTTCAGCCAAAACAACTACTTTAAATCATACAGTGTGTCACATCAAGCTTCTCTCAGGTGTTTGTAATGAAGGAGTAAAGTAACCAAAAAATGAAGGCTCTCAATTTTAATGATTTTGTTCAATAAAGGAAACAGAATCTTATCAAAGAGTTTCCTGTACAAACTTTCATTACAAAAATCTCTTCTTTTCATATTCTTAAAAAGAAATCTATTGATTTTTATCGA
The DNA here is from genome assembly GCA_015342045.1 of Leptinotarsa lineolata. Classification (NCBI taxonomy): domain Eukaryota; kingdom Metazoa; phylum Arthropoda; class Insecta; order Coleoptera; family Chrysomelidae; genus Leptinotarsa; species Leptinotarsa lineolata. The sequence goes on along the minus strand of WOGR01000002.1, from coordinate 12,517 downwards.
ATTTATTTCACATTGAAATTTTGATTTTGAAGTTTTTGATGGAGAAAGAAGTTCAATGTTGAAATAATACATTGAAACTTTCATGAATGTTATGTAATTTTTCTATACGATTATTTACCAATCAGTTTTAATTAATTTATACTTTTTCAGATAGCATTACTGGACAATGTGAGCAGTGATCAGATATTTAAGGATAAAAAAGTAAAATGGGAGCCAATTACTTAGAAAAAGTGAAGTTTGATACTTTATGAACAACTTATTTACTGTAAATATGTATTTAACTTTTAGTAAATATTCGAATGTTATGGTTCCTTTCTTCAATTTATTCAACTCTTGAAGTTTTGACATCCTAGTGTTCCTTATTTTAAATGAGGTCTGTCCTGGTTTTCTGTCCAGACTTTTCATTAACAGTCAGAAAACAGTCGTCCACGTGAATACTGCACTTGTTATCATGTAAATCTTCAGTTTACAATTGATCTAATGAATCTAGAACGAGAAAAAACTTATATCATTTTTTTTTACAGTTGTTTGTCCTTTGTAGAAATTAAAGACCAGTTTATTTCAAAATAGTTTATTTATAAACACAATGAAAATTAATAAATTGTTTTCTAAGTATTCATCAGAATAACACAAATGTATCATTTTTCTTAAAACTAGTATGGTGGTGGATGTACCAATAACTGAAAAGAAAAATAATGACCATACATCAAATGATACTTACATAATAACTTGAAAAAACGTTCATTATTTCATTTATGACACTATCTTTGGTAATGCATTCATGCAGACTTTTGTTATTTATGGTTAATTGCAAACATGTTTACTTGGAGCAAGCGACCGCGTAGTAACAATCCTACAAAGCAATTCTTTTTTGCACGCTCTATTACAGCCATCTTTTCTTGCAAGATCTCCATCTCGAACAGAGAATCTGGAAAACGTTGAGTTGTTGAACGCTTTGAAAGACTATTTCAAGAGAATCTACCCACCTCCAGTATAAATCTGTCAAAGTATTGTTTCTAAACATTTTCATAGCCAATTGATCAAAGTTTTCTGGCGTAAGGTGGTCTAGACCATAAGCTTCCTTCATGGAATATAATTTGAACCACCTGGGAGTCATTTCCGGGTTCATATTGGCCTTTGTAAGGTTGAAAGTATAAGTATCTATATCCAGTACATCCTATATACAAAAAGTTATCAAAATCATGTAAGCAGTTTTGTTTTATACATCCATCAAAAATACTTACATAAGTAGTTGAGTCAACGGTCATTATTTTGTAGTTGGGATTAAATTTTACCCAAGGCGTCAAACTGGCGCCATTATAACCAAGATTAACGGGTGTTTTGGCGCCATCGTAAAATATTTTCATCTCGTCTGTGTGTGTATGTCCATAAAATTGGCCTTTGATGATGTGAGAAAATCTGTGGAAGGAATAGGACACCACTGTGAAAAAGTTTTTGTTTTTTTTTTAATGGTTAGCACTGTCTTTTATAATTTGTCCTCACCTTTCAACGATTGCATTGAAATTTTCTTCCCATGGTTCAATGCATTCCTTATTTCCTACAGGAACATGAGCAATGATGTGGACAAATTGGCCTTTCTTTTCTGAATCTTGCAGTTCGCTACATAGAAACTCAATTTGTTGCAAGAGAAAGTTTGTGTCATAAAGAACCCACCTGGAAAACATTGTAATCAGGTACAGGAACATCATTGACATTAAAGGAAAATTTGATATACGCAATGTAGCATGTCCCTTGAGATATGCTAAAAAATAGATATCAAAGGAAATCTCGATCTTTGGGTGCTTTGGCGTTTGCATTTTTGATTCTCCAACAAGGTAAGTCCCTACAAAATACCGAAATATACCTAATGGTACTCACCAATTGTAGTTATAACACAGGTTGTTGTTCAGTGCTATAATTTTCAATTTGGAGTTAACTTCATGGGCATAATATCCCTGTGACTTGACTGTTTCCAATGCTTTAGCTGCCAACCAAGGCTTCCATACCTTAGAGAATAGTGTATACATCCATTGCGAAGATAAACCTGCCTCTTCTATCTCTCGGTCAGGAGGTGCAAAACTGAACGAAAAAAATATTATTTCTCTACACCAACTTTTCCATAGAGATTGATGATTCAAACTTACACATTCAAAGGTACTGCTTCATGATTGCCTATCACAGATAGCACAGGTTTGTTTTTGAATGTCTCGAATAGAGCCTTATATGCATAATAAATTAGTTTTGTATTTCCTTCCTCGGAGGTTTCCCATAATGAGTGATCTATCACGTCGCCTGTGAAATAAACGATGTCTATATCCTAAAAATTTAACAAAATTCAACACATGTTGGAGCACGAAAATTGAAAATTACTGGATGTGTGCCGTTGATATGCCTCAAAGTCTCGCCAAATAACCAAGGAGGAAGATCACAGTTGTAATCGCCCCAGGGACCTGCTGTTCTTCCGCGAATTGGGTTCCCAAGATCTTTTTTGCAGCAAGTGGGGTAACCGCAGTCGCTAACGCCCCCGATTTCATAATCCAGCGAGATATGAAAGTCAGTCAAATGAAGAATTTTTAGTGGTTTCGCGTCTGGACTAGCTGTTATCTGAAAAAAGTGAAAATATTCAAATATTTTAGAACTTACGCTCGAAATGACCTTGAATTTGAATAACTTTCCCCAAACAGTAGCGCCTCTCGTGGTGCTCTTATGAACATTCACAAAAACGTCCAAAATTTTATCATTAACACTACAATATACTTTAATCAGAATGAATTATCAATAATAATAGTAAAATTTCTTCTACATTATGATCAATAATAAATATGAAAACATTCTATAGAAAACAGAGGATAACTCAATTTACGTGAGTGACAGGCCATCTCTGTGAAAAATTGTAATTCAGGGAATCAACGATGCTTTTATCCACCAGATGGCGGCAGGGGTATATTGTGCATGTCTACGAATTCGTCATTTTGAATTTAGTATTGATAAAAATGTAATGTTTGTTATTAGCGTTCTTAGCAATTTTTCCAACTCTGTTAGGGTATTGTACACCTTGAAATCAAGACATTTCCCAAATAAAAGTCAATGTACGCCATCTTTTGGACAGTAGCCAAAATAATCAATTTCTGAAATTTGTTAGTAGAGCAAAACTAGTTTTTTTAATTATGAGGAATACTAGACTTTTTTATTTTGTATTCAGTAGACGAAACAAATTCTTTTTCACTACCTTAACTATTTTTCCAAAATTATTACATTTTACTGTATTCATAGCTGATTCATACACTAAACTTTCATTTAAGAACTTTGTCATGATGTAAATCAATGTAAGTGTTTCGTGCTAGAAATTGTACGTTAAAAGGTAAGACCCCGTTAATCGATAGCTCGCACAAGTTTCGACTTCCGAGTGTTGTTGTTCGTAGGGACGCGATAGCGGTTAATGAAAAAACAGATTTCACACAGTTTTTTTCAATCATTCTTCAAAGGGTGGTGTATGAATGCTTCTGTTCATTCACATTGTGAGAACTTTCTTAAAGTAAAAGCAAGCAGAAAATAAAGAAAGATGTAAAGTTCAGTGCATATACCAGCCATTAATATTAGGATTTTAATAAATACAAATGAAACATTTTCCGAACACCAACATATCTTTCAGAAATATGTGTTTTCGCCCTAATTTAATTGAAATTGAAATATATAAACTAAATATAAAAATGTAATTTTTCTGTTACATAAAAGGATGTATACTCACTTGTGGAATTTTTTTCTGGGAAATCGGAGGTACGGAAATCTTCCATTTTAAAGCTGGTTTTGGGAAATAACACTTTTTATTTTGCAAAATGACGCTGCATCCGAGCTCTGGATCCAGTATTCTACTATTATTCACAATATATTCTAAAACGGGCTGAAAAATTCCGAGTTTTATATTTTTGAATAAGCCAAATGACTTCTAATGACAGATATTTCTATTGTTGAAATTTTACCATATTTTTATTAATAATGTTTGCACAGAAGCTGGACACCGTCCATGTGGATAGGGTAATATAAATATTACAGAGAGCTTCTCCCACGTTTCTGATAGTTAACATTCTTCTCTGTATTTGGATTATTAATAATTGGCAAATGCCACATAGCGTCGTATCCGGGTTAAAAAGTTGTCTCAATGGATTCAAAATGTTCAAATCATCCAACACTTTTTTGAATTTTTCCATTTCCATCTCTCTGTAGTTTCTTATCCGGAAATGAGTCGCTAATTGCTTTTGTAAATCATCTGAAAGTTTGCAAAATAATGAGAGGCATAGAAGGTCAAAATGAACGAAGTACATATACCTATACCTATAGATATTATTAGAGGCCTTGAAAAATTCAATGTAATATAATGCATGAAGTTAAGAAACACATTCACTCACAACTCCACAAGAAAAAATATACTAAGTAAAACCTATATATGTATAGCTTCCTAACAGACATTTTATTTTGAAGATAAATACAAAAATCAATACTTACAGAAGACGAAATTATCAAGTACTCAACAATCCAGAAAGATGTTAAAAAATGTCTATGACATTTCAATTAGTGAACATACTAGATTACAAAAAAAAAATGTTTGTGAACAAATTCATAATCGTTGCAATGTGATTCAACTGAACTTGATATAATTATAAAACATATATGCATAGATACTTTCTACAGGACACTGCGATGCATAGCAATGAGAGACAAAAAGAAAGCACTCACGTAGTCCATTGTCGAATGTGTTCTCAAATAAACGAGATTCTTCTGTTGCGAACGGGTGGATCAAAACAAAAATAGTCAACACAATCACCCGCAAGTACATTTTCACTATTCCTCTGTCCTCTAGATAGATATCTGTAATTCGCGGAATGCCACAAGAAACTGCAACTCTGCAAGTTGGCTATCTATATTTATCATTACCTTTCTTTCCATCAGATTGTTACATGATAATATATTGTTGAATTTCGATGCAGTTTATTGAATCAAAAGTTGTTATCTCTGTAATATATGTACAGAGGATATTACAACAATAATAAAAAATTATTTTTAAACACTTTTTTTGAACCAAAGGTTTTCAGATATCATACAAAACTCTCGTTCGACGCTTTTCTTTGTTGAAAGGTATCTGGTCCAGACAAGTAGTTAGTCGGTCACTAAACTAGAATTCAAATGCATGTATTTCACAAGACTTAATAGGTGTATAATGTGTTTCTTATCGGACCGTTTTTTGAAGGAAGGAAAGAAGTGAACTTTTCTGTTAGATAATGATTTGTTTGTATGACGTTTAAAACAGTTGAATGGGGTGAAAAGATTTATTCCATGAAAATTGACAGAAATAGGAGAAATAACATCAAAATAGATTGATTCAAAAAATTAGAAATAATTAATAGATTTTTGTCTAATTTTACGCTTGAATTTTATGTCATATAAACCGGACACCCACCTAATAATGCAATGAAAACTAAGAAGAAATAAATAATGAGAGTGTAAACTCATCAACAAATCTTATGGTGTACCTATGTAAATAGATTGAAGCAAATACTATTCATAATAAAGTTATAAAAGTGTTTTATTAGAACTTAGGGTAGGTTTATCAGATGCATAGGCATAACTTATTGAATAAACATAACCTTTTAAGCACGGGAAATTACCTTCTCTAGTTGAAAACTGACACCTCAGTTATTTCAAGAACTTTTATTTTTCTGAAGCAAAATAATTAATAATATAACAGAAGTAGTTGTTTTCAACTGGGGGATGTAATTTCCCTTCCTTAATGAGTCGTGTTTATTCGTTAAATTATGCTTGTGCATCCGACAAACCGAAACAATACATACTATTATGTAATGTATTATTGTTGAAATAAATAGAAATCTCAAATCTTATGAGTGGGTCTCTATATACATGTTATATCTCATATAAAATTCGTGATCAAACTTTATAGAGTAGATTGAAAGAGTTATATTTTTAGGAGTAAATAATTTTTGGGAAAGAAAGTTTTTGGATTTCTACTACTCCATCTTGATACAAAAAATGTGGCAATCTTCCAAAGAAAGGAAGGAAGCAATCAATTTTTAAAAAATTAACTCTCATGCAAAGAAGTAACTTTCAGACACAAAATGTAAGAAAAAGCTCTTCTGAAACCGCTACTTTCATATAAATATTTAGGTATACGAAAGCAAAAATTCTTTCGAAACAAATACTTTTATATGAACATTGAAGTAGATAACAAAAAAAAATTGAAAATGAAGTTCATGACTGCATTTAATATTTCTGAATTTACTATATTCAGAACAATTCAGTTCAACTTAAAACACTTTACTTCAGAATTACCAATTGAAACCGATAATGATGCTGATATCCTGTTACGACAAAATTTATTATGGTGTATTGACCCAAAACGTAACAAGTTTTTCAATCACCGAATACGCATTCCAGCTGACAGGGACGGGTCCACCCACCTAAAAAACATCTTTACGCGAAAATTCATAAAATTATCCAACTACGGATAAGAGAGTTTGAAGACATACTTAGATGAACACGATATTTCTTAATATGCCGTTTTTACTAGAGTTTTTGAATTAAAAATTCTTAATGAAAGGAATAAAAAGTACGAGATATAAGCTGAAAGTAACTTCTTATATTTATTACGAAAACACTCAAAACCACTTGAAAATATAAAATGAGATTTATTCCACTCGAAAAATTAAAAAAGCTCGTGAGATTAAATCTCTCTTTGGCAAAATAATTAAATTAATACATTAAACTTATAAGTAACTGTTTACACAAATAGAGTACATAAATATAAGACACTGAAAAAATTATCCAAACAATTTTTTACGCTTCATACTACAATCGATTTCAATTAATTAACATCGTTTAACATTATCTAATTTTCTAACGCAAGTTTCTGTCTGATATTTTTGTTATAGGTTTTATCCCGAACATATAAGAAAAATCCATTGGACTAACATTTTTAACGGAAGTAGAGAATATTAATTTTCCGATTCATAGAAAAATATTTTTTTAAATTAAAGGGCATTTAGTTCGTAGCACTTCAAAATAGTATTTTGACATATTTAGAAAAAACGAGCATATGATTTCCTCTAAAAAAATCGCATTTCTTTGAATATTTAAATTTTGACGTTGAAAAATTTCTAAACATGCGTTTCATGACAATTCAATCAATGATTACCACAACATCGATTCAACCTCAACTTCGTAAACATAACTGGGCGAACAAAGGCCCTTCAACCACCATCATGCTCTATCCATTAACTTGTAATTATGTTTAAAATTTCCTGGAAGCGCATAAGTTTCGTTGCTGTATGCGCCAACATCAGATTCGGTTGGTCTCCTGAAGCTCGTTTCTCTGGTGGAGGAGGGACTTTCAGGTTCCTGTTGGGTATTTATGCGGTTCTCTTTGATTTCTTGATTGTGGTGATAAAGTCTCGTGCATGTTAATATGGTGGTGAGAAGGACGCCGAACTCTACCAGAACGATTACTAGGCCCACTCCCAGAAAAGTGATGTAGTGATCACGATACCATTGTTCCAAGCTGTTACTACAACCCTGCATAAAGACAAAACGTAAGAAAAAAATATAACAACAAACTTGTACACCAATAGTCGACAAGTCAATATAAATGAGGTAGACTAAAACCAAGCGGACTACTAGCGTGAAAAAAAAACAAAAAATCCGTTACTAAAAATTGGTTGAACAACTATGAACGGGCAAAGTTCAATGAGACTACTCCAGAACTGAAGTGTGAATAATTCCTTATTTTCAATTGTCAAAATTTAGTTTTTCAATTCCCGATTCTGGATTCCTAATTAAGAATTAAGAATTAAGAATTGATTTAATTCTTAATTTTTGAAATGGGAATAAAGACAAAAACGGAAAATTATTGCCATAATGTTTTAGATAATGCAAATTTTTAAAAAACACTGTTCGGTAAATACATTTTTTATATTTTGTGAAGCAACTTAACGTATTCATATTTTACTACTGTGAAATTTTGATTTGAACGCATTTGCGTAAAATTTCAACATAAAAAACTAAGTTTTGTTTCATGAAATTTTCTGAAGTTTTTCAATATTTTTCATTTTTTTGCAGGAACATTCTGTCCCATCAACATTCTGTTGATGGGACAGAATGTTCTAACTATTCTTAATTCTTAATTAATTCCTAATTCCTAATTCCTAATTCTTAATTCTTAATTCTTAATTCCCAATTCTTAATTCCCAATTCTTAATTCTTAATTCTTAATTCTTAATTCTTAACTCTTAATTCTTAATTCTTAATTCTTAATTCTTAATTCTTAATTCTTAATTCTTAATTCTTAATTCTTAATTCTTGATTTCGAAAAGACTTACAGTTGAATGACGAAACCCTTCATGACGATTTCTTTCCAGTGCTTGGCACAGGGTTGGACTCACTGGTTCTGGATTTAAGTACGCCTTGGATTGATTGGCATTCATTAATTTGCAGCAAGATAATGGAACAGCCAACGAAGGACCAAATCCTTGGAGTCTCCACAGAGAAGTATCATATTCGTTTGCAGAATCTATTCCACAACAGTTGAACTAGAAATAATTTCTCTTGAACACAGAACAAAAGTCATTTTTGTGGTGAAAATCAGTATTTTTTATTAACCGTTTTGTATATTTTCACCTTCCACAATCTAAAAAAATGTCATGGAGAACTTTATAGAGGTGTAAAAAGGCAAAGCTTCTTATTCCCCGATAAGTACTGTGTGAATTAGGAATATATGTCACAAACAATAATGTTCTGCTCATCATTTATTTGTCGTGTCATGATTGTTGCCTACAAAAAAGCTAAGTATTTTATTGATACTCATCACAAAGTTCTTCATTACAATTTTTATTTTTTCAGATGGTGGAATGTGAAAATATACCCAAAAAAATCAATGAAAAATAATGATTTCCACTGTTTATAGCAGAATGATATTCACGTGTATTTGTACTGATAATAGAATAGATAAAAAATTGCAAATGATTGTCATTTATTTCACCTACCGTCGTTTGGGCTAAATCTACTGCTACAGTAAATTGTTCCTGGCCACTGATACCATAGTTTTTCTGCAAAGCTTTGATCAAATCATCCACTTCGAGGCCCAAACCCATACAACTCGGCCATACCCATGCAATCACGTAAATGGCACACTCCCCAACCAGGACTATCATTATTATTAGGAAATACTAGAATATAAAAAACTATCAGATCTTCTATTCTCGTGTATAAACTAAATATTTAATATAACTCATCATATTTCATTAAATGAATCAATGAAAAAATGATCCGCTCACCAGGGTCAACAAATAATAATTGTGCAGACAGGAAGCCCAGCATCCCAGGATGCCAGTGGCTGCAAGAAGCACTCCAAGTAATGCCACGCCAATCGAGATGTAGTGAAGGAGCGGGTGGGGAAGATTGAATAATTGTCCCGTCGATAGAAGCTTTGAGAGAAGCACCCTTTCGTTGTCGAAGAGGACCAGCATGCCTCCAGTTACAAGTGCGAACCCGCATGCCTAAAAAAAATACAGACGTTAAAATTGAAAGAGGTGTATTTTTAGGAGAGATTGATTTTTGTGAAAAAAAATTGGCTTTATACTCCACTATCTTTATACGAAAAATGTGGGAATCTTTCATACTTTGAAATAATGACTATTGAAAGTACCCTATTTATTATTTGATTATCGAAATAAACGTCGCTTCATCATGATTATTACTTAAAATTAAAAAAATTCAGGCTCTTCAAAATGATTGAAGACAAAATGTAAAGCAACAAATAAATTTTAAAACGGACTTTATTATTTCTAAGAAGTGAATGGTAAACATTTCGAACATCATTGGAATAAAATGGAATTTGAATAATTTTTTTTTGAAATTATGAATATAAAACTGCTAATAACTTAGAAACGGCTAATCTGATTTCAAAAAGTAAAAAAGTATTGAATAGAGAATAGGTGGCCACAAGACCACTTCACCGTTTGAAAATCAAGGTTGGTAGCGCTCTCTCGGCGACGAAAGAGACACTATTGTCTTTTTATTCAAATTTATTGAAAATGAATTCTTTTCGTAAATGATGTCCGACTTTGATATCTTGTCCCATCAAAAAGATGAGAAGGAGGGTCTATTTACGTCTAGAATAATTAGAAACATAAATTTAAAAAGTATTTATGAGTGATTATAACTACGGAGGGACGATGGCAACCTTTGCTATGAATCGCACGTTAGAAGGTAAGACCTCGTTAATTCTTAGTTCTCACAAATTTCATCTTCCTAGGATTGTCGTTCATGAGGAAACGACGGTGCGTTAGAAGAGAAACGCACACAAATAACACTTTACACATTTCTAATGATTTAAACTAGCTACATATAATTTCCGATTTTGGGGAACATTTTTGACATTTCAATTTTATTGTTATTGTTCATCAAGAGCGGTTGCGACTCATGGAAAACATGAAAACAACTTACCAATAAAATAAAGTTGAACAGCGCTAGAATCACCTTGCTGCCAACCAATGATATCACAGCCATTTCTCCTCTACAGACTCAGTAAAAATTCACCTAGTCGTCTCACTTGTAGAAAGGCATTAACTGAATCAAGTGACACATGTTATTCCATCCCGACCTAAGTTCATGATTAACGACATTAACAAGACTAATTCACGATTCACGGTAAGGTTTTATTGTTCCATTAGTCACTCGAGCAGAGGCAAATGAAATTATCAAACAGGTCGACTAGGTTCTCGAACAAAATCACAATGAAATGTGAAAATTGAGTTGAATTCCAAATGAAACAGGAAGGATACGACAATTAGCAGAAGCAGAGCAGAAACAGAGGGGTTTGCCGCCTGCTCGGAATGGCTTTTATGCATGAAGAAGCATTATGGAAAGTGTATTTTATATACATTATTTGTATTGAACCGTTTCGAATATTACTCTCATTGCCATAGATACATTAATTATCAATATAGCTAGCTATCGTCGGGTGAATATCAGGACTGCAATGAAAATAGGCGACAATTCACCTGCCCTTTTCGAATTTTTAACGAAATATTTCGTAAAATTTGAATCCATTTTGTAGATTTATACAAATTGAATTTCACAAACCTTCTAAATTGCCGAAAATGTTTAAACATGAATGGTGAACAAAGTAGGCCAATCTAAGGAGCAGCTGACTTACTTCGATTATAGCTTCTAGATCTACACCTAGAAACCATCCTTGAACTTTACGAAGTTTTTTTTCTCAAGAAGTTTATTTCACATGTACGCAGTTCTCCAGATTAAAGAGTTTTTAAACAGCGAACGTTCGAGATGTACTGAGTTGAAGTTCAAAACGATGAGCAGCCACAGTTCATCGCGTATTTCTGATATGCAATGCTCTTGGTGGAATCAAGTCCCTTGAACACTTCCCGTGAAAGTATATATAGAAGAGAGACAAATCTCCAACCTGTCTTCGATGTTCCAGACTATCGAGGTTGCAAGTTATGTTTGCATCTCCAATCAGGCGGATGGCTCTTTTCTGGATGGAATCCAACAGCTTCAGGGTATGTTTAGGGGCGGAGCTCCATACATGAGAACAATACTCCAAAGAAGGTCTGACCTTAGCTTTATAAAGCATCAAAAGTTGCTGAGGTGTGTACAGTTTTCTGGTTTGATACAGTGTTCCAAGCTTTTGAGAAGCAGCCTTTGCAATTTCAGCGACATGATTGTGCCAGGACATATTGGTGTCCATTTTAACCCCCAACAAACTTATCGAAGCAGAAAGCTGAATTGTCTGTCCTGACAGTATTATATCCGGTTCAGAGACAATAATCTTTTTGTAGAAAACCGAGGCCTGGGTTTTTATGGCATCGAATTGAACCTGGTTACTTTCACCTCAATTCGAAATTACTTCTAGATTCTCATTTGAAGATATGTAACCTCCTGCTGCCGGTGAAGATGTGCTGTCGTCAGCAAAGCAATATTGGATTCTTGGTTTTTTCCAGTAAGTCGTTGATTAACAATAAAATGGGGGTTGAAGACAATATGAATCCCTGGGGAACACCAGCGTTGATGGTAAGTACTCGAGAGATATCCTTCGACCGCCACTTGCAGGGAACGTTCTTCCAGGAAACTGGAGAGCCATACACAAAAATGTTCCTTCAAGCCATAGTATCATATACAGGGGTGCGCAGAAATCCGGAATAAAATTAATATCTTTTTAACCAGTATTTTCGGAAAAAAACGCTGAAACACGTCAGTTGATTTCACGTTGTACGCATTTTTTGGCACTAAAATAATTTTTTCAACCCCTTAGCTGCAACCCTCCCCAACTTGGCAGGCTCCTAGGCGATGGTAAAACCCGTCTACGGAATTCCGAATGGCCTCAGCCGGTATGTTATGTGATTTTACTCTAATTCTGCTTTTTAGATCTTCAATAGTAGCCGGCCTATTTTGATAAACCTTGTCTTTCTTATATCCCCAAAAAAAATAATCT
>WOGR01000001.1:0-98436 GCA_015342045.1 Leptinotarsa lineolata | reverse complement strand
CAAAAAATGTGGGAATCTTCCAAAATGATTGCTTCCTTCCTTTCTTTGGAAGATTCCCACGTTTTTTGTATCAAGATGGAGTAGTAGAAAGCCAAAAACTTTCTTTCCCAAAAAATCCATACATGTTATAAATTTAGGTAGCCCGCCATGTCTTACTGAACGCGATAAACTCGCAAACTACCAAATAGATTTTTATACGGTTTTCACTAATTGATGGAGTGATAGACGTTTCAACGGATGAAATGAGCCCCGCAAAGTATTGAAATCCGCAAAAAAAGAAAATTCTTCTTGGAAAATTGAAAATATCTCGAAAAATACTTGTTTTTTAGAATATTCAAAAAAAATGCATACTTAAAAATGAAAAAACAAAAGAGTTTCTGGATAAGTTTCTTCTTTTTGCCTAGTAGCAGAGCTTTATTGAAATTATTCAACTGACCACACACATATGGTGTGCCTGCGACTGCGAAACGAAAAGCAGTGGCCAATATTCAATTAGGAACAAAATTGAGCAATATGAAAAGTTGAAGTGGATTTACAAATCTATAAGAGATAAATGTATTTAATATATTTCATACCCATTATTACTTACTTCACATTGCAATTTATAATCTTTCATCATTTCAGGATCCTCCAAATCAACCTTGATCTTTTTCGGCAAAAATGTATTGGCCAAAGCTACAAAATCATCAGTGGAGAGAAGTTCAACCAAATTTGCCATTATTAACCTCTCATTTCGATTTTTCGACTCCAATTGTTTCTTAAAAAAATTGACTGCTTTTTTGTCAAACTCAAAGTGCGAATACAGTTTCATTTGTTTACTGTCCACTGCTGAATCGTCTATCTCAAGTATATTATCGAAATGCGGAAGCAGTTTTCTAGGTTCATTCTTCAATAACCAGAGGATGATGTAAGGCTGAAGGTGGTCATATAATAATTTCTCCAAGTATTCATTCAAAATTTCATTTTCGAATTCAGAACGATTCTTTTTGAGGAGCCTTTCGTTAAAGATGTTTGACAGGTTTCTCATTCCGCCTTCTTTGGCAACCAACACGAACAGTTCTAGAAGCCTGGAGTTATCAATTGGAAAAGGGTTTTGTGGAAAATTCAAATTATAAAGCAACACATTTCGAACTACGACGATGTCGTGAATATCAAAATTTGCATTTTTGGAAAAGCATGATCCAATGGCAGAGAGCAACGTGGGGCAATCAGTTAATTTTATGCAATGCTTGGGATGTTTCATACTGAACTCGGTGACGTTTTCTATGACAGTCTTGATGGTTTTATCAACTTTTTCACCCTTGATGACGTCCAACACGCCGTTACTAATTTCTATCAAAATTTCTTTTTCTATAGGCGGATTTTCCAAACTCAAATTGAAGTCATGATCCGAATCAACGACGTCGTTGATATATTCAACTAGAGCGTCTTTGTGGTCTTTTCCGTTCTTGAAAAGAAACTCTAGATGTTTTTTCAAAATGGTGGAATTCATCCAGAAAATGAATTCTTTTTTTACCCTGTCGATTTTCAACTGTTCATTGATATAGTTCCAATGATTCTCGTTGAAGTCATCGAGTTTGAAATTTGAAGTTATCCGGCTCATTACTCTTTGTCTGAAGTTCGAGTCTTCATTTCGATGCCTGAAATAAGATATCTAGTTAACGTTACGATCATTCCAAATGAATAAAAGATAATATTACTAACATTGATGATAGATATATAGCGAATATATGATAGGTTACTCAGTTACAAAATGATTTTCAAATAGTATGTGAATGAAACGGGAAAATTAACTTTCTTCAGAGTAAATTCACTTGGTTATTTCGTGATTACACAATATATATGATTTACTGAAAGGAAGTATTTTCAGGAAACTTTGACATCAACTTCTTTAATGATATATAAAATGAGGAACTTCTAAATTAAGAAAACAATTCACTCACTGGACTTTGTCCAAAACATTTTTTATATTGCCAAAATTATGATAATATTACACAAAAAATGATATATAGAACTATTCAAATTTAAGAAAAATATATAGACCAAAAGTCACCCTGTAGTTACTATACTATGAAGACACCAACTGGTCAAACTGACCCTGAAATGTCATTGAAGAATGGTTAGAAGAATACTATTAACATACAAGAGTTAACTACACCTTCAAGTTTTCATAAATTCATGGAGTACCAACCAGGTCTGACAACTACTGCATGAAGAAGGTCCTAGACCAGACTTGTTTTCTTATGAATGTATTCAAAAACAGTGAAAATTTCATAAAACAGTTTTCGAAACTGCAAACATTATCACGCTTTAGTGTAGACATGCATGAAGTATAACATGCGTTGCAATTTTCCAAACTGTTTTGTGGAACCTCACAAAAAATTGTTACCTATGTTTATAATGCATCAAATATTCATTTATTATTTACTTGTCATTTAATACTGATCCAACTCATTCAAAATCGTAGCGATATTTCTGTAGAGTATTGTTCTGAACTTTGATTGAAAAAGAGCACTCAACTCGTTTTTATTCATTCCTAATGACACTCTGAATAAAATAAATGGCGACATGTAGAGTGATTTTTAAATCTAAATATTCCTACCTGAAACAAATATATTTCAGTACTGCTTCCAGAGACTTTAAATCATTATTCGTGGAGCAACAATCTAGTAGTAATATGACCAAAGATGTTCTGTTCGAAATGTCAGAAGTGACATTAATTTTTTCCTTTATGATTGGAATAGCTTCGGACGGATCGAAATATTTTAAAAAGTGGTCACCGTTATTCGAATTGTAATTGATTAGAGCCCATTTTTTGATTATTTCCCTGCCAGGGTTTAGATCCAATAAAAAAGTATCAAATGACGAAAGGATGACTTCGATGCTATTACCAGGAAAAACTTTCAAGTACGAATCACAAAAAAAACTCCATCTTGTTTTCTTCGGATACTGAATCAACATCTTGCTGTGAATATTATATCGGGTGATATTACCGACTTTCTTTGAAAGCAATTCTTGATAAACTTTCCCAAAACTTCCTCCTAACTTTCGAACGATAACACTGTTATTCAACATATTCACATAGTTTTTGACATCTCGAGGTATATCATCTTTAACGAGCTTTATGATTCTCTTGCTGGTTCTTCTTCCCAAACCCGAAACACGGATCTTCTTATTTTCCTGAAGCTCCAACAGAAGCTCGGGGTTTTTCAGAGCTACATGGTTCAATACTTTGGTCTCCTGATAAGAACTGTTACTGAAGGAATGAATGTAGTCCAGATAAAACCTGAATAACTCCACGTCTTTGTCGAAAAGATGTTTGACTTGAATTGGTTGTAGCTTGATTTCATTTTCTTTTAGGATTTCTCTGATTTTGTTGGAGCTGCACCTGTGCAAAATGGTTATTGCTAAGAATATGCCATACCTGAAAGAGACAACAATAGCTTATTATAACATTCAACATTTACAAGATATATATCGACGATTTTCTTTCAAAAGATCGAAAACTTTTTTTTAAACCTCTTGTGGCATCCTACTTATCTATCAACATAAAAAGAGAGAACGAATATTAATGGAAACATTTTATTATGCAGATGCAAACCAGAAAAAAATCCATTATGAAAAAACATATGTTTTTCCTAAGCACAAGCACTGTACCAATACACCAAAACTGCAACACTCTACTGGGCACTCGAGATGAAATAAAATCAGAAAACTAACTAGTTTTACTTCATCTCCCAAAGATGCCAACTTTATTGGTGAAACGCACGTCCAGAAGAGTGTTGCAGTTCTAGAGTTTGTTTTGGATTTAGTCTACTCCATAGGTTACAGTTCTAACATTCATGAAAACTATAGAAATACTCTCAGTATTTCCAAGCTATTAGAACTCAATATAAAAAAAATAATTATTGTCTTTTTCCATTACAAATGAACTATTCTCATCGAATCAGCCTGGCTTTATGAATAATCGAAGTATAGAAACAGATTTGTATGATTGGATCTGATGAAGTCTTATTTGCAGGAGAGGCATTTAGGTATGTAATATATTCAATACTAGATGTAGGTTGCAAACTTGATATAACCATATAATGTACATCTCCTTGAGACAACAATAATAACTTTAGCAGTAGCACAAAGTTTTAAAGCAAATGATATATCAATCCTTTCAAACATCTATTACATTGTGTAGCTGTCTCACAAATGAAATCTGTTTCAATACAACCATTTATTGCACTAATCAAGGATTTTTTTTCCAATTTGTATTTCAAAAAAATATATCTGTGAATGATGTTCAAGTTTGTACGCATCGACATATGCTTGAAATTTAATGAAATATAAAAGTTTGTACCTTTCACTGAAAGAATCGAACAATGCATCAATTTGAGTTTCGTTCCAACATTTGGCAACTTTTTTCACTAGTTTCATTCGTATTGCATAAGACAAACTGGGTAGAAACTCATTAACAAATATTTTGGCATCTATATCCTTGAACGCCTCATCAATGAACCAAAACTGCTTCAAAATCTTGCTTATGAAAACTTCATTACCCTGTTTAAGTACATTTACAAGTTCCTTTGTCTTCTTGAAGTGAATCAAAATGTCTATTCTGAATAAATTTTCCAAGTAACTTGTGGGCTTGAGGTTTTCCACCACATTATTCAGTTGTTCCTCATTTTTCGAAGATGACAGATCTAGAATGAGTTTGAAGAGATTTTTCTTTCTTTCTCCTATTAAATCGCCTTCTAGATTGTGGAATCGAGTAATGAAATCTGTAGGAGCCGCCACACTATCACCGTCCATCGTGAAGCAATCTAAGAAAGAATAATGTGCAGTAAAGTAGATAACCTCAGCGGAAATTGAGCTAGAGATTCCTACACACACTTTTTGATAAAACGTTAAGGAAATTAGAATGTTGGACTCATATATAAGTATATGGGTATATTACATACTTGCAGGTTACTGGAAACAAAAATCAGTGTGGCTGTGGCATGTTCAGATGTCTGGAATTTGTTACACTTGATTATTATATGTCATCGATAATTTCCGTTCAGTTATATTTTACCAATTTCATTACCTTGGTATCACGATCAAAAAACACATGTTTTTATTTAGACTCGGAACATCGAGCATAAAAACATTTGGTGAGCAAATATAAACAACTATATTTTACAGAAGTGAAACATCAACAGCTTCTAGAAAGAGCAAATAAAATGTTTTTTTTTCTAGCAAAAGCGATAGCCATATTTTCTCGCTAGGATCATTTCGAAATTATTTCAATCATATTTTTATACCTATCGACGTCATCAAACATCGAATCGCAAAAATGTTTGCTTTTAAAAGTTTGTCGTTATTCTCAAAAACGACAACATAACCTCAATAAACATTTACCTTTGAATAAAATTGAAAAAAAAATGATTATGCATCTTAGTCATTGACACCATTTGAATAAATTTTATTTTATGTTTGCCTGAAAAACAAATAACAGTACTACCCCCATTCACCACTCATTCTTTTGAAATATCCTTTCGAGATGATTTTGAAATTATTTCAATTTTTGATAAATATGATGTCATTAAAGAAATCATTTCGAACAAATTGAAATAATTTCACGTCAAAATATTGCTAATATTGTGGTTCTGCCAAATTGTTCTCTCTCTCTCTCAGTGTTCTTGATATTTGCTTCCATAGAGGCATTTAGCCAGCTCGGTTCGGAGTATTAAACCACAGAATAGTATTACTATTCTGTGATTACACCTTTGTCCATTCGAATATCATGCTGTAATCCACAATTTTCGTTTCTTCTGATTCCTTGTCTAGTAGTTTTAGATAATTTGTCGGTGATTATCCATCCAACATTATTTATTTGAAATATTCCATATAACGAGTTTCAATATTATGAAGTTTTATTCCATAAACTTTTTTAAAATACATTTTCTTTGAAACATTTTGTTTCAGTATCCTAATTTATACATTGAGGACAGTGATGCCAACCCGAAGAAGCTGTTTTCTGCGAGGTTGATGTCAAAAATCTGCAAAATCCGATCGAAAAGAGCGAAATATAAATTCATGAAAAAAAGTGAACACATATTTGAAACATATCATAACCTTGGAAGAGTCATGTTCACTTGGAATTTTGCGAAATGCAGTTCAATGAAAAAATTACAAAAAAATAAACAAATAGATCAAATGATCATGGCTGTAGGCTTTTACGGTCATTATCTAACGAATTATTTGCTGTGTTCGGGTTTATTAGCTCTGCTCTGCGGGTTCTTGAGCCTGACGTTTAGTATGCAACTGCGGCATATATTGCAGTAATGCCGCATTACCTTCAATAATAAGGTCCAAAAACCTGCCAACCAGCACTAGCAAACTCGAAAATAGTTAATAACATGTTGAACCAAATGATTTTTATTTCAATATTTTTTTTTTGTCTGTCACTTTTCTACGACAGCGTAGAAAGGTTATTTTTTCAAGAAAAATATATAGCGCAGATCGATCGGTAGTAATTGGTGAACAGAAAATAAAAGAGCAGAAGTGGTTATCACAACCTTTTGTTCGTTTCATCAAAAATTCAACAGTGCATGAGGCACTCTGTAAGTAATCTGATATGTAGTGGAACCACAAAGAATCGAACCGACAGTACCACTTCTACACCTCAAACCCCTTAACCTATATACTTACCGGGAAATCCGATAAGTATATGGGCAAGGGGTTTGAGATGTAGGGGGGGACTGTCGTGTCGATTCATTGTGGTTCCACTACTAGTGAGGCAAAGTACAACGGTGTTAAAATTTGCTAAAACCAAAAAGCGCAACTGAACCGCGAAGATGCTAAAAATTCGCAGACTTTGCACTCTATTGGTAACATTGAAAAAGGTTCCATTTGGATTAAGCACATTCAATTTTTCTAGATTGGCTACTTTGAAATATGGAGTTTTTTTTCATTACTGTGTGTTGTGGTGTGTGTCAGTTGTCATCAGTTTACTGACTAATAGATAATACACAGAATAGCTAACTGAGAAAAATATATGTGCTCTAAATGAAATCTTTATTTGATATAGTTGACAAACCTAAATGAAATATTTAGAGGTATTTATTCAGTTTTTTATAGGTATCTTAGGAAAAACAATAGAATATTTCCAAATATTGTTAGTTTTATTTAACACTGACTGATGTACACGTTTGTGGAGTGGTTTGCACTGTTAGTAGTACACTGGACTTGTATTAGTTCTGTCCTGGTTTTACCATGAACTTTTTCAAAGAGCATCCGGTCAATTTTGACAATGACAGCTAGAACGATCTTTGAGTGACATTATCGCGCTTATCGAAGAAGAAGCTACTACTCTATGGTAATCTACCCTTCAGGTGGAGAAAAATTAGATGTGTATATAATAGTTGAAAATGATTGATTTTAATTTGATTTGGAACTTGTATACAGTTCCGAGGTTGGAAACCCAGTAAAGGCAGATTTCTCAATTTTTTCAACCACCTAATTTTCGAACTATATGAAATTCAATATAATAACACGAATAGGAAGTATTTATGAATGATTTTTTGGGTTGCGTTTTGTTAGGAAATTCAATGAAATCACTCTCATTCCGATATCCTTCACAAATAAATTTCATTTTGAAGTATTTTTGACATATGTCACAGATAAAGTATAATATCGATTTATTGAGTATTCGCAATTTCTGCGTAGAATTAATGGAATATAATTTGGCTTCTTTTGAAGCTTTTATTTAACTTGTTTATATGTGTATGTATGTTAGTTTGGGTCTCTTGCATAAGCAATTTAAAAGTAATTATGCTGAAATAATTGAGATAAAAGTTTTCCTACTCGTTTGACAATGCATGGTTAGCTGGGTTCCATCATTCTACATCCAATATGGAGGAATAGTTATTTCTTATGAACTCTCATGATATAGGTATCAAATGAAAAGAATTCGAAACATAAAATGACCTCAGTTCAAATCTAATATGACGGACTTGAAAAAGATAATGAACTATGTTTTTATGCACCCCTACCATGGTATGGATATCATGGTGGTTCACGAGAAAAAAAGTCGGCAACAAAATGGCCACCATATCAATTTTAAACAGTCTATAACTAGTAACTAGGCAAAGGTTAGGGGTAGTTTGGTGGTGCTCGAACAAATGTAGTAAGCGATCTTGCAACAATGACAATGAAATGGCAAATTAATAGTGAAAAAACTTTTCAAAAACAGTCCTTCATTTGCATGCTCTAAAAAAAAGAAAACGAACTTTAAATTAAATCAAATCCATCAAATATCACTTCACAATTAATATGATATACTTACCTTACCTAAAAGTTTGTCGAGAGATTAACCTATTTTATAAAATATTTTTTCTTTCATGTACTTATCTAGATATTGATGTAATAGTTATTCATCCAGGGGAGAAGCTTTTATATGATATGAATTGTGTAGTTGAAAAATTAATGAGATCTGAAGTTTATTTTATTCTTGTTAGAGATTGTTTTCCCAAAATGTTTCTGCTATCAATTTATTTGTTTTGAAAATACATTGATACAATTCCATGATAATCCTCAAAATGCTTTAGAATTAATTTCAACAGATATAATGAATAACTCATCTTGTTGAAAGATGTTTGAATCAGCTCTTCTATGTTCTTTCTCAATTATTATTCAATACAGTTTTATAATGGAGTACTGTTATTTTTGTTATTTTCCTTTTTGGTTGTTTAGATAAACTTTACGATACTCGGTTTAGTTGGGGGATGTGTGAACGTGAAAAATATTCGTAATTGTGGAAAACATGGGGAACTATTCCTAATTTGGTTGATGGCGCTAAAAAAAATATTACTACTAAATGAAAATTCAGACATATTTGAAATTTATCAAAATAGAATAAAGTTCTATAAGGTGCTATATTCTAACTTCGGATCACTAACAGGTTTAAGATTATTGATAATGTACAAGGTTTGTGGGTGGGTGGACGATAGCGGCTTCCCTATTTAAGCTTAAAAAAATGTTTCGAATAAAAGTTGTGGACAGTATTCAGAGCTATGCTACAGCAATAACAATAAACATACAGGGTGATTAATAAACGTGCGACTTGTCATAGTTTTATTTTTTTAAATGAAATACTCTATATTTTAACTCGATTGATTTCTTCGAAAAGAATTGATATCGAAAATAAAGGATTATTTGGGTAGATATCGGATATAGTGTATTTTCATATTCTGTTCATAATTTTATCGGGTCGGACTTTTTCTATACAGGGGTAACCAAAACTTTTTTCTCATTTTTTTAAAAAGTAACCCTCATAAATGAGTACATACCGGAATAGTCCACACTATGAGTTTTCAGAAAATATATGATTTTATTTCCTCAAATCAATCGTTAATACCGACTTTTTAACAAAAGTAACGTCGCTTATCGTGTCCGAAACGAGAACGGTTTCTCACCTTCCTCAACTGAAACACCGACAGTAATGATTTCAACTTTCTCACTCGATGATTTCTCGTTCTCTAGAGAGAGATGCGGAAAGTTGGTAGGAACGAAATAATTCTCAGTTCTGTTCAGCTCTTCGAGTTCTGCGTGTACGCGAAGGTAGGTACCTTCTTACGGCACCATCTGGAGGTGTTCGCGATCAGTGTCGTCACCAATATGGGACAAACTTTCGCGCCCGGAAAGACTCTGATGGGTCCAGTTTGTGTATTTCTGGTGATGTGTTTTTGGATTTACCCTACCTCAGGACACGTGGCCTTGACTTATCCCCCGGCTAGGAAGTACGATTTGGATTTTTTGGACAGTTCGAGAACAAAACCTCCTTGTGGAATGCCCAGAGGTGAGGATACTCGATTATCGCGGTTCACTTGGAAACTATTTTTAATTTTTCATTTCTGTATCGACGTTTCTATAAAAATTTTATTCCAACAAGCAAATGAATATCTAACTAATAGAGGCATAATACCTATTGACTATTATACAAGAAACTCTGTAATTATTAAAATATTCAAATCGAATATTATCGTGATATTAGCAGAAAATGTACAAATGCAATTTCAATTATTATTCAATATTGACAACAATCGTCTTTCAGGTGTTCATATGAGTAAATACAAACATTAGAGTGGCCTTGTCAGAAACAGGTCAAGGTATATATTCAATAAAACATCGGAAATAGTTTCAATTTGGCTACAGATGACATTCAAGTTTACCTAGAATCGTAAAATAATTACTTCGGCCTTTTCTTCACTTGATAAAAGAACAGAACAAATCCTTTTTAAAATTATCTTGTATGTTTAGTTTTCTGCAAATGAATTATTATCATACTAGCTGTATGCATTGAACAACTCGTATGTTGGAGAATAGTGCGTCATAGTCATAGTGCGTCTTATATACAATTGAAATTGTCATTCACGAAATACAGACATTTTACAATTACCCATAATGGATACATTCGTTATCACGTTGAAACGACTGTTATGCCATTATAATAAACTACACAATAAGTGGCCACGTGAAAGAAAGTTGTTTATTTGAAAAAGGGTATTGAAATTAAACTAAATATTATAATTAACAAGTCGAATAAAATTTCATATCAAATGTAAGAGTAAAATGTCCTGAGAGTGGTTAGAAGTGGACTGATTAGTGATAATTGGAAAATCATATTGAAATAAAATAAACAGAACATGAAATGTATCTACAGCAAAAACATCTTTGTAGATGTTCTGTTTGATTGCAACCTGGAAATTTTAATACGGAATGCAATTCAAGTGATCCCTGTTCAAGTTTGCTATATGCTTCTCAATGGATTTATATTATCGGGAACTGGGTTCATGAGATAGTTCAACACAATCGAACAGCGTTCCTTTAAAACTCATTGCTAGATGAGTACTATTATAACACAGTTGTTAGAAAGTATTAGTTCAAATTATACAATATTCATTTAATAAACACCCTCTATACCTTCCGTACCTACGCCATCGTTATGAATTCAGTTTGCAGTGCCCATTTCCTTTCTTACACATCCATATATGCAACTCACAAACACAATAGATTTCTTATGAAATAATCAGAGGATATATCCAACAATGGAGCGCTTTGTTATTACACTTGATTTCCGGATATTCGACGAACGTATAATCACTATATAATTTTGCTTAGATTAAACTCTGAATACTACTTAACAAATCCTAACAAATCCTTAAATTTATTGTACCAAATAGCCATCGAATATGTACACATTATCAGTGAAACATTTTTAATTTGATTTTTGCTCCCAACAACTTGTTATTCGACCTTCATCTGAGGATAGCAAATTAGACAAAAACAAAAATTCCAAGAACACCTTCACTTCTTACTTTTGAAATTTTTAGTCATTCAGTATCGTCAAACTAAATATTATGAGTAATAACTCAGCATGTATCCACAGTTAGCAAATTCATTACAATACCGAAGATCACAAATATTCGACAATGAATTGTTTTGTTGGTTTTGAGAATTGACATTTTTAACAATTGCAATAATGATGTGATTATGAAACAAAATCCCTCGTCGCATGTGTGTCTGTATGTCTGAACAACGATAAACTTAAAAAGTACCGAACGGATTGGTTATAAGTTATTACCAATAGATGGAGTAATTCCAGAGGCAGGTTATATACATATATATATTTAATTAATATCTTGTGTAAAATGGTTGATATATGACTGTTATCCATGATCGCCGCCTGATCCCTTCAAGATATAACAAACCAATTAACCACTACAAAATTTCATTCTTTGAGAGGTCTACAAAAAAGTTCGCTATAGCACAAGTCTATATTTGAGAGTAGCTCACTAGGCCCATTTTCATATTTAAAGTAATTGTCACATATATAATGTGGCGACTAGAAAGCTATTTAGATGGATACGATATTAATCTAAATTAATTAAAAATTTTTTTAGTAATATTTAAATGTACTAGCGGAAACATATCTGAATATTGAAAAATAACATACTGGAAAATGAAAATCAATGAAAAAAAGAGTTATCATCTACTCAAAAAAGTTATCAGTTTGAATATATACAAACCGTTTTTTTTAGCTGACAGCAATAGTAGTATTACTGTCTTGTAAACGGTAACATCAACACGGTCGCTTAAAAGTCTAGGCACATGCCGGGACGGGAACATGACGTGAAGTTTATTTTCTCTTTCTATTGTTTTTATGGAGGTAGGCAAAGGACAGGCACATGCCAGGACGGGAACAGGATGGGCCAGGCCAATGCCATGCTGTCTCCGCTCGAAGGCCACGTCACGGGAGTTCCCGTCCTGTAACAGTGTGCCTAGACTTTGAATTGGACAAAGGTTTCCTATTCTGGTGAACTAGAATAATCTCTCTAGAATAATCTTTTTTTCGAAATATGCATCAAAAACTAGAATTGTCGATTTTTGTAGCCCTTGTAATAACGGATTAAATCAATGAAAAAAAAATAGTGGTCCGAATTTAAAAAATGAAGTTTATGATGAAATCTAATGAAGGAAACGTCGCACTGTAAATTGGTTTATATCAGATTATAACAAATATGAAACAGTATTGGAAGTTCCTCTGCCTTGTTTTATATTATTCGAAATAAAGGCGGTAGAGCCAAAAAAACGACATTCGACAATTCTAGTTTTTGGCGAATATTTCATAATAACCACTGATATTCTAGATCTGAGAAGAGATTCTTTTTCCCCAAAATAAGAAACTTTTGCCCAATTTAACCGACCTTCTGTAGGTCTTGCTGTTTTCGACATAGCAATAGTGGGATCAGCTAAAAAAAAACGACGATTCACTTCTTCAACGATTCGGCTTCGACTTTCAAGTCATCTTCAAGAAAGTGTGACTACACTGAAGTCACAGTCTGCCTTCTCCTCAGGTCTCATCACTGGACTCGATCATCCTACTCCCAAGCGTCGACTGACTGAAAATTCTAGACGTGGTTCAACCCGGACTTCATATTGCTGATACTTTCATTATTATTATATCAAGATATATGATTTGTCGTAGACGATTTTGAATGTGATTCAAACGTTTGCTTTTAAAAACTCCGTTCTCGACACTAATCAATAAGTATCATAATTTCCTAACTTCCACTTTTCGAACTGAACTTTTCACATATCGAATAATAATAATCAATGTTCAAATCTCAATCAAATGTTACTTGATTGCGTCACTGATATGTGTGAGTAGTAGGCTCTGAGTTTATCCGCCCACTTTTACAAGCTTAGGAATGCCACCATACAATCTAACATCTAACCGGCCTTGAATTCCTCCGTGAATCATTATAATGAGAAGAAACGCAAGAATTCCAACTATATATCTGATGTGTACTGAATACCACACGGGAAAAAAGCAGAGAATTCAGGTAGGTATTATATTTATGAATTCAACTTATTTGCTTGCACTTACGTGCCACAAGTCACAAATATAATCAAACCTAATCTCAATAATGAGTACTATGTACTATTCAGTGGTCACAAAATATAAAAAATTGATAGTAAATTTTTTTTATACCGAACTTATCTAATACATTTCTTAGTGTTACTTACATAATGATCAAGTTACAAATTGTATTCTTGTTTATCTATACAGGTGAATATCGCAACAAGTTTTTATAACAAATAAATTGTGAAATGTAATGAATTGGTGGGTTTGATTTAATTTAAATTTCATTTTTTTCTATCAAGAGCTGGTACCCACTAAAAATGTATTATACTAATAATTCATTTTATATTTTTTAGTTACCGCTGAATAAGTTCCTTGGTTTATTCATGTGTCATCGTTGTATGGACGGTCCGTATAAAATTTGGGGGGTTCGTAAAAAACATTGTCCACCATCTTTGGGAGTCCGGCATATTGGATTTAGAGTGGCGTCATTTTATTTTCTGTATTCTTTCCAGCAAACCTTTTTTTAAACGATTTTATTGAGCTTGTCCTGTTTGTTTATTTATTTATTTTGGTCAAATTTAGTGATTGAAGTTTAACCGCCTTCCTGTTGACAGATTCATCTGATATTTGGTACACACATTCAAAATGTAAGATTTACGATACGTCCTACGATTTTACTTATTTCTTTCTGATCCATACCGTAGATTGCTTCCAAACATTTTCATTTTAATTATCACACAATCTTATATAAAACAGGTGAATACTTACCTATCTACCTAAATAAAACCCAAAATAGAATACGATCTCATTCTTCAAAATGATTCAAACCAAACCAACAAAATTGCAATCTTTTTTTTGTTTCATTTTGCTATGACTCCCATGATATCAATTTGAAGTATGAGAACATAATCTTTCACGGTCGGAATCACGATTGAAGAGAAGAAAATCCAGAATCCAGGCTAGTTGGCCGTGATCGAAGGGAACCTAAAATACCAAATGTTTCGTCCGCTAGCACAGCCGCTAGTGCGGCAGAGTGCGTAGACTGCAACAATCAATTTGAGTTGTATGGTGTTTACACATAATTGCTCTTTAGGACAATTTTTGATGTTGGTACATGAAATGTTTGAGGCAACTAACGTATTTATTGTGATAAGGATTAAATTAATATCCGTTTAAATAACTTTCCAATTACCACATTACATGAAACAATTATTTTAAACATTGAGATGGGTGTAGTAAGCTATCCTTGAACTACAGACATATTTGTGCCATCGCACAAAACATTAATGAATTGTACAAATAACACCTTTCTCTTGAATTACTCCGGCCATTGGTGAAAACGGTATGAAGCTCCGTTCGAGAGTTTTCGAGTTTATCACGTTCAGACAGACAAACATGGCGAAAGATATTGATTTATAATTTGTAGTAATTGTTGTTTGAATGGCTGGTGGTTATTAGAGAAAGTGAAACTGTGTTTTTGATGTATTCAACTTGACAAAATTACCAGTGGAACTGTTTTCTATGCATAGACTATTCAAATATTCGTTCGATGTGAAGAACTTTTCAAATTTTCTTGTAATTTCCAATTTCGATGTCAAAATATTCTGACACACATCAATTCATTTGTTTTTGTTTGACTAATCACGACGTTAACTATATGTATATTCCTGATTATTTCAATTTATTTTGTTTGGGAAAGTAAGGTAGTTAAAAACAATAGATTTTTTCCAAAAAGTGTGTACTGAAAATTATTCACAAATTATTGTTGAAAGTCTTTTCTATCGAGTCCATTGGTCTAGTTAGTTTATATGTGAATTTCATTAGTTCGAACATTTATTCTCGAATATGATTTGAAATCCCTGAAAGAACAAATGAAATGGAAAATTGAAATGACTAGCTGAAAATAACAATTATATTAGCCAAAAAAAAACCTGAAATGAAATTACAATAAAATAAAAATAAAGCAAGAAATTTAACAACTGAAAATGAACTAAAAATTAAAAGATTTCAATCCAAGTTACTTCACGAAGTTTCGATTGTTAGTATTCACAATCGTCGTCGGGTGATGACTATTCCTCCGAGAGATGACTATTTATAGGTCATTCAAGTGCTTTCTTCACCTATAACCTCTTCCCTCTTTCCGCTTCACCGGTTTAGCGTAAGATGACCTTTTGGAGGGATTTTTTGGCTTAATATAATTGTTCTTTTCAGCTAGTCATTTTAATTTTCAATTTTATTTGTTCTTACAGGGATTTCATATCATATTATATCATATTAGACAATGAAAGTCTGAACTAATGAAATTCACCATGAAACATTGTCAACAACCTTCAAACGATAGTTCATATGTGCCCTTTCTTATAATATATTTGTTCAAAAATGTCAGGTTGGCTGAGTCAGAAAAACAGCACTTCTGCAATCAAAGAAAACGCTCGACGCGGAAACAATCGGTAGGTACTTGATTTATTTTCACTTCGTTGTCAGGAGGACAAACATATTGTTTTTAACATACATGACTGTCGAATAATTTTTACTTAGTGTATCGCTAGTACGCGCGGTGATTCTTTCTTTAGAAATATTCAATTATGCACTCGACAATCTGTGTCAAGATTAAAAACCACCATAGAAATATTTACTGCCGAATTACCAAGGTCATTTTCACTTTCGGCATCGGAACTTTCATTTCATTACTCCCGTCTCTTGTTACACACCCAAATATTTATCTTTTCACATTGAGGCGTCTTCCGCAAAAATTCCAAAGTAGTTGAGGTTTCTCCTGCATATCCTAATTCGCAAGAATTAAGGAAAAATGTAATATTTTCCACAGTAAGTAGAGTGAACTTTTCAATGATTTGTTTTCCCTAATGAAAAAAATAATCAGTCTAAAATTAACCATAATTGAGAAAATATAAAAAAATGTTGTGAACCATGAAAGTGTATAGAAAAAGAATATAGTTTCATGAACTACAACTTCACGATATGATCTCCACAAACTTTATTTAAACAATATATCACATGTTCAGCTAACGTAGCCTTTTCAATAATGAAATTGTGTACACAGTACTCAACAAAGTAACGACCGAAACAATCAGAAAAAAAAGAATATAGGGCAGTTGAGTTACTTCTTCATAGTAAAAAGCAAATAGTTGACATGTTCGAGGTAGAGAAAAAGTTCATGTGTACTCTTAATATTAAAGTATAGTTTAGGAATTGTGAAGTTAATTATTCCCCCATAAATCTAGAGATTTCAAAAATCAAATAATATAATATATACTGCAATTTCTCACTGATAACATCGTCATATTTCAACCAATTCTCACAAAAGATTAACAAATTATACACATGAACTACCTCTGGAATCACTCCATCTATTGGTTATAATCGTATGAAAATCAGTTCGGTACTTTTTGAGTTTATCGCGTTGAGGCAAAAGCGGCAGGGAAACTTTATATGAAATGACAAACCAAACAATTATGATGACTTTTTGATCATTATGAAAATTATATATATAGTGTATATTTCGAATATAAGTATTTGTGGAACTATTCAGAGTTTTATTTCATCATGCATCTTTGGAATGATGGTATGGTATGGACTGTGAACGTAGGTACGTCTGACTAGTGATTTCATCTCCGATTTATACCTAGAAACCGGTAAATAATTTATAGAATTTTCGCATAAAATATCGTTGTAATATTGCATTGGTATCGAGGATATCATAATAACACACTTTACCGATTTCATTATCTACTAGTTTCTAAGCAAATAAAAATTGAAATTCAACCTGAGCAGCAATTTGCGCGGCACAATTTCTAAAATTGCGTCACTTCAAACACGTGCTTCGTATTAACTTAACTAGGCTATGATTCGCGCTCGAGGATGAAACTTCTCAATGAGGAATGTATCGATCATACTATTCGAGAAATTCGAAAAGAAGTTTTGATGACTGAAAAGAATAAGATACAATATCAATCTATAGAAACTTATTCAATATGTGCACTACTCAAGAGAAGTGTCAATTCTTCAGAATGTATTCCCCTTATTTTGACATATTTATCAATACAGACTAGTAAATTCGAAAGATAAATGACCTTCTCATCACCTGTAACAATAATTTCGTATGCATTTATAATTCGTAATATTGCCATATTTAGGTTAATGCTTCCCGCTATTCCGTTTAGGTATTTTAATTAATCTGCATTTAATTATCGCATATTTCTGATTTCAGAGAAGCATGAATACCGCACCTCAGTAAAATAATAATATACCTACCGCGTAATACATTCCTGTGTCGAACGCAACTGAAAATAACAATTAGAAGGTAATACAGCAAGTAGTCAGTGGCCTGCAGTGGAATCTCTAAACAGAATAGAAGAAAGCATATCATATTCTGAAACTACATCTTCGAAAATTTAAAGAAAACAATGATGGAGTTGACTGAAATCAAGAATTCGTCCCAGAATTTGCGTTACCTAATAGATCAAACCGCATTCATTTCACAGTTAAAAGAAGAAGTAAATACAATTTGAAATGAATATCAAATAATAGAAACTAAAATAAACTCGGTGACAATAATTCAAAATTACTGGTATTAAAGATTAAAATATATAATTATCTATTCAATTTGATGGAAAGTCGAGTCACGAGGTGAAACATTATAATTTCCTGATTATGTTATATAACGATTCTCTGATTTTGAACGACCTCGTTGAACTATTATAGCAATTATTTATCACTGGCTCTCGACTCGCATTCTCAGGAGTATCAAATATACCTTCCTACATTTTTTTTATTGTGATATATCAGTTCTTGTGATGCACTGTTTTGGAACCTTTGGTGTAGTAATGAATCTTACTGGAGTTTTATCCCACCTCCGAATCGTTATTTTT
Source organism: Leptinotarsa lineolata (assembly GCA_015342045.1). Lineage (NCBI taxonomy): Eukaryota > Metazoa > Arthropoda > Insecta > Coleoptera > Chrysomelidae > Leptinotarsa > Leptinotarsa lineolata. The sequence goes on along the minus strand of WOGR01000001.1, from coordinate 80,148 downwards.
AACACCTCGACACGTGTTTCGATCACAAAGTGATCATCTTCAAGAGTAAGATGATCACTTGGTGATCGAAACACGTGTCGAAGTATTAAAAATAACGGTTTGGTGTTGGGATGAAACTCCAGTAAGATTCGTGTTATATCAGCTTGATCTTTAAAATCACTATGCCAATTGTAGAAACATCCAAATTTCCCGTGGTAATAAAAATATAAAAATCTGTTACGGTTGTTGTTTTTCGTGATATCGAATGTGCTTAAAAGTAGCGGGTTTTAAATCAACATATCAGATAAGGAACAAGAACCTAACAAAAATTATCATCATATTTGATTTAATGACGGTTATTATGGATTGCTGTTTAATAGTCATGAAGCATTATTCACTCATCGCTAAGCTACATCCAAAGTAGGTACGTGAATTGGAAAGGAAACTATTAGGATGATGCAATGAAAAAAATTCATATATAATACGGGTGTATACGGGCTGTTGAAGTTTTCACTGTGTACATATAAAACGGTCTGAAATGTATGAGGCTTGATGCTTTATAAAGCTCAGATCAGACCTTCTTTGGGGTATTATTCTCATGTATGGAGCTCCGCCCCTAAACATACCCTGAATCTGCTGGATTCCATTCAGAAAAGAGCCATCCGACTGATTGGAGACGCGAACATCACTTGCAATCCTGATAGTCTGGAACATCGAAGAACGGTTGGAGATTTGTCTCTCTTCTATAGATACTTTCACGGAAAGTGTTCGAGTGAGTTGGCACTTTTGATTCCACCAAGAGCGGTGCATATCAGAAATACGGGACGGACTGCGGCTGATGCTCATCGTTTTGAGGTTTAATCACCAGCGATTCAAATCCAATGTGAATCGCTACTTTCGCACAATCACTACCGCTCTTAGAGCGGTGCCTGTGCCTGTAGTGATAGTGTTTTGACCATAAGGAAAGAGGCTCGTTATTTCCGTGAGAAATTTTATGATTTTCATTTACTCTAAGATTTTATTCCTAAAATGCATTTCCATATAAAAAAATTGATGAGAATTGAAAATAGATAGAGGTACAAAATATTCAAAAAAATTATGGTGAAAAACGTTTTGATTACAATGTATTCCAGCCGGAATCATGGAATTTTTCACGAGCACGAGTCCAAGCCGGAGGCCTTCGAGCCGAACCGAGCTTTCGATCTGTTTCCAGCTATTTCAAAGCAAGAGGGAGTCTCAACTTAGTATCACCCCTAGGAGGTGAATTTATAGAAAACCCAGTTTTAGGTGTCCTCATGTATCTAACTGGGTGATTCAATCAGACAGTCTTGCTCCCATTTCAACCTCTTAAGGCTCCATTTTTGCCAAACCCCGACATTATTTATCGATACGGAAGGTTGTACACTGGTTGTCCTTCTAGTGAAAAGAAAACATACAGAATGGTCAAAGCAGTGTCTAAAAATAAAATTTAATTGTAAAGTTATCCACATTTTTGCAAATTAAACAATTACAAAGATTCTCTCTTGCTCAATAGAAAACCACGCGAATCTGAATGTTAGTGTTGTCAAATTATACAAAAATTTTATAATAAACAATTAACCACAAAAATCGGTTATAAAATACCGACAAATACAACGACAAAATCATATATTTTGGAGCTACACAGTTTCCAAACTTCGGTATCAATATGTTTGCTTTTATATCCGACTAAGAAACTTTATATAGACTTCCGTATTTCTAATGATAAAAATGACAGGAGCAGCCTACTATAAGAAGGTCTAGCACACTTTTCGTTCCCTTTGAGATATAGAAATTCAACACCTCCGATAAGAGTGTCGTTTTAAATCTAGCAAATTTGAGCTTTCTATGGCTGGGTTGAGATGGGCATTTTTCAAAAATGAATGATAATAGCTCGGCTCGAAGCTCGACTCGATTTCGAACTTATCCGGGAATTCAAAAATCAAACCAAGCTTCAGGCCAAGCCACGGCTTTTTTAAATCGAGCCGAAACGAGCTCAAGTCAATGCTCGACCCGAATACACCCCTTCTAATAATGTATCAAAGGAATTGGGAAAAAATATCTGAGAAATTTCTCTGCATAAAATATTTTTTACATGCTTTCATGTGATTGAGCGAATTATGCAAGTTTCAAACTAGTGGACTGAAAAAATAATGGTTTGAAAAACTAAAAAAAAACACGATTCAATAGCAACACAAACTAAAAAAAGTAATTCAAAAAAATTAATTTTGTTGTAAAAAAATGGGATGCTTTAAATTATATTTTTATTATGGCTCCAATCTGGCAAACAACAAACAGCTCCTAACCAAGTAAAAATACCAATGGATATTTAGCGTACACTTCAGATGTCACGTATCCCCTCAAAAACATCTGAAAGTGTCATAACAGGTGATCATTGGGCTCTTTTAAAGGAGCACGTCTGACTGTTTACAGGTTTGGATAATTAGAACCAGCTTGGTGTAACGAAGGAATATCTCATATTGCTAAAACATAACATCAGTTTGACTCATTCGTGTTTGTTAATTATCCAACCCGGTAGATAGACTGACATGGTCCCTTAGAAGAGTCCACTAAATCACCAGTTCTAGATTATTTTAAGGGGATATGACATAAATAACACCAAAATAAGTAGCGGAAAAATAACAGTAACAATGATCTGTCGTGGAAATAATGTTGAATGGAGAGTCTTATCAAAAATGAAGAAACCGAAAGTTACGTTGATATGGTTTCTCTAACAACATCTCATTAAATCACTCACAGCTGAAGTAAAAGTTTAATGAATTTACGCACTGTTACACCACAAATTATATGTATCAAGCAGTTTTACAGTTAATTTATACAGTTTTACTGTTAATGAACAATGCCTCTTTTTCTCCATTCCCAGAGATAAATTCTCAGTCGTCAATGCTACCTTAACAAAACTTTGTGTTTCCAACTTTTACAAGAGCACGTGCATTTGAAAATGAAAGGCGCCAGACAAAAAGTATTGAATCAAGGAAAATCGCATTCTATCTGGTGGTCTATACATTCAGCTATTTAGAAAAAGTTTCTGTATTGCCAATCCAGTTGGTTCAATTCAAACAAAATATATATTTCTTTCATCAGTGCTCTTTTCAATGTTAGAGAACATTGAAGGTTAATGATATGTTTTCATATGTTTTTACAGTAAAATGTGAACAGCCATGAAAAATGAATGATGAAGAAATAAACTATTGAAATTATTCGAAAGAAAAATAGAACTTGAAGTACGGCTGAAAAATAAATGTTGAAGGAAATCACCGGTGAACGAGATAACAAACCGCATGTCCAAATCGTCCAATTCCTCGTAGAAGGAAAAAACTCCCAATATAGTAAAGGGGCATACTTGAAGACTGACCGTGAATCTAATTATCTGAAAGAATAATTCGTTCAGGCAAGTCTCAACTTACCTACACTGTAGGTTAATGGACTGACATCTATATCAGGGCGATGACAAATATGTTGTTTGTCGTTCGCTTCAGCCTAGTTCGAGGAATAGAACTTTGAAAGAAATTTGATTTTTAATTACGGGAAATCATCGACTTCATGTTGATGATGGACACTACCTTGCACTGACGAAAGGCCAAACAGCCCGAAACCGGTCTGCAAGTCTGTTCTAATAATTGAAAATCGATTCCGGCGGTTGTATCGCCAATAGCATATGCAGTAATTGCTTCTGTGAAGAATCCTGCACTGACACCTGTCGGATATAATCCAACGCCCTTCGTGGTATTAGCCAAGATAGTAGTTGTTTTCTGATAGGTGTCAGTCCATTAACCTACAGTGTAGGTGAGTTGAGACTTGCCTGAATGAATTGTTCTTTTAGATAATTTGCTTTTTTAATCTTCATTTTCTATACAATTTAAAACCATACACATCAAGTAAGAAGCATTATAGAAAATAGTTTGTTAGCCATATTCAAATAATGTAAACTTTGATTACTTTTCAACTGAAAATTATAGCTTTTCAACTCAATTTTCCAGAAAAAAATATTAAATTACATTAAATTATTTATTGTTTAAGGTGATATCGGAACAACAATCTTAGAAGGGAGTAAACTGAATGTAACTTGGCATTTGGGATATCCACATAAGGTAAGTTACTGTTTCTGTTAAAATTTACCCCAATACTCGAGCTATTGCAGAAAATTCAACATTTAACAATGCATGCTCAACATACTGTCTGTTTATTTTTCATATTTGTTAATGATTTTCTTCAACAACGTTTTTTGTTTCAGGGAGGATTTAAACTGCAGTTATTAGATTATTTAGAACGACCAGTTTTGGATTTAACTCCAACGATACAGGGATCCGAATTCGTTTCAAATGATGCCACGTGAGTTTTCAATTTTTGTAGAAAAACTATAGATACAAGTTAGGTCACCATATGCATTAGAATAATTAACTAACGAAAGAAATGAAAATATATCCAAGCGTGTTTAAAATTTGTTTCAGATAAAAAAAAATACAATAAAATACCTCAATTATTTTTTGATATTTTGAAAAATATGGCCCCCAGAGAAAAAACCCAAAAACGGACTTCTCTAGTCGCAAAAGCTTCAATCTGTTATGGTTTTTTTTTCACCATTCAACTGGTATACGCAACTTTAATTCCATTCAACAGACTATCTATACCACACCGTTACAGTGATCTCGAACTTGATCAAAAAACTAGTCACCCATCAGAATAGTTCATAGTATAAATGTGTAATTTTCAGAGCCCAATCGTTTCAAGTTCAATTACCTACTGAATTCACCTGCGATAATTGTACTCTCAGGCTAATTAGACAAGCTTTGGAATGGGGAGCTGGCTACAAATTTTGGTCTTGCGCTGACGTTGATATCAAACCAAGTAAGTCTGTCAAATTTATGTCAAAAATTTGTAAGTACCTAATATGAGTAACGACTATAGAATTTTAGATGAACTTTGCATACAAATAACAAATCTACTACTTCTAAAAAATTAATTGTTACGTAAATTTTGTACCAACATAACATATTACGAGATTCATCAAGTCCATTATTCATAAATATTAAATTTGATTCTGTACGTTTTTGAATCAAGTAGTTTTGTACACTAGTTTCAGTTTCATCAATATTTTAGGGAAGAAGTTCAGAGAAACTTGCAGCGGCCACGGAAAAAACTTGGTAGGTAGATGCAAGTGCGACAGACTTTACTACGGTAATCTATGCCAGTTCAGAGACGAATGTATCGAAAACAGCGATTGCGGCGACCACGGAAAGTGCATAGATATTGACGCTACCACCGCCCCAAAGAAGCAATGCTATTGCCAGTTAGGATGGTTCGGACCGGGTTGTATCAAAAGTGAGTGAACTGCAAATGCATACGCTTCGTTCTTTGGGAATTTATGAAAAATAATATTTTTTTCTATGCTTCCAAGCAACTTTCACTGATTTTTTATAACGAAATAACTTTTTCGCAGGATCTCCGGTGAAAACCACGGAAATTGACTTCGACTTATACACCGAAAAGAAGTTAAGCGATACCTTCCGTCTATATTGGAGAATCCTCAAAGAACATAAAGAGTTGGAGGCAGTTATGGTCGTGAACGGTACCAGCTATGCCGCTCTCGGTTGGCGGCCAAAATCACTCAACAAGACTTGCAAAAACTTTCCCCAAATAGGCCCTCAAATATCAGATGAGGGTACAATCGATCCGAAGGGAGAACCCGCTTCAGAGCCAGAACCCAAGGGGGAACATGAACCAACTTCCGAACCGGAACCGAAGGGTGAACCTGAGCCAAAAAGTGAACCAGAACCTCAAAGTGAACCAGAACCTCAAAGTGAACCAGAACCTCAAAGTGAACCAGAACCTCAAAGTGAACCGGAACCCAAGACGGAACCGGAACCTACTTCTGAACCGTCTGCAGAACCGACCACCATCCAAGATGGTCAATACAGGAAGTCGTTGTATTCCAGAAGGTCAGCGTCTCCCACTCCATTGGTCCGAACTGTTCCTGCGTATGATGATGTAGTAGAGACGAGTGTATCGTTTCAAGTTAGCAAAAAACAAGGTACGAATACTTATATTCCCATATATCTCAAAGGATCTTAGGACAAAACAAGTTTTGAAAATCGTAATTTCTTGAAAATAAGTTAATATTTATAACCTGTGGCTTCAGTATTAAGAGGTCTAAAAATTTGAATATTAAGTTTTTCATTATGTTACTTAATTGGTGACATACCGGTAATAAAAGAATAACCAAGCATGAAAATAAGTAGAATAACATCTTTGTTTATTTACAGGTCGAAATAAAAGAGACTCCCAAGGTAAGATTGTTAAAAATTTTCTAGTATAAAAGAAGGTAAGAAATCTAGTTGCAACTTAGATACTGCATAGTTTTAGATGTGTTCACAAAATATCTTCACCATATATTTTCTAGTAGTAGTGAAGCACTGGGGTAAATTGAATATAACCAAATACTTCGACTCACATTGTTATAATTTCGTGGATTGGTAATATGTATATTTTTTCACAGTGGTGGTGTGTAGTATAAGAAATTCGTTTAATTTCCAATTTGGGAAATTCCGATTGATTCAGTTTATCAAGTAGTAATTTTTCATTATTCGATACTTTCTAAACTTTTTGTTGTGCATTCCTCTGAAAAATGTATGATAAAGTAAAATTCAATACTTGCAAGCACAGTATTTCATTAAATTTATGGTGGTTGGTCTTTCAACTCTTTGTAGAACCTGTCCTGGAACCAAATATTGCAGATCAAGAAACCAGGCCAGAACCTTCAGTGGAGCCGGAACCCAAATCTGAACCTACTTCACTACCAGAACCTCAATCACAACCAGAGCCCCAGTCAGAACCAGAACCACAATCGGAACCAGAACCCACCTCAATACCAGCACCACAATCTGAACCCGAACCTAAATCAGAACCAAATCCTGAATCTGAACCGACACCTTTATTAGTCTCTTCAAAATTGCAAGTTGCACCAAAAGAAAGTAGTCAAGGTACTATAGAATGAAACTGATAACTTCGTAGCTTATGAACTGTCTACCTTCTATCACATTTTATTTCTTTTCAAATAATCGGAAATTGAATTGAAAGAAAAATAATGTTTTTTCAACAGCTACATCGGAAGACATACATCTTAACCCTTATACGCCACGACACGATTTCAGCCCTATGGATTGCACCGATATAATCATTGGATCCGCTCGAGGTACGGCCAGCAGAATTGCTGATTACTACACCAGGGACAGATCAACGCCTAGGATGGACTCGTTTTGGGGTGGCAAGAATGATTTGACAGCAGCAATGGGCTTTGAAAAGGTAGAGAGAGAGGCAAAAAAGCATTTTCGTTTTTGGTGATCTCGCCAAGCATTTTATGTCATCTTGGCGTTACAATGTAACTTGTTTTTTCCTTCAATTTACCAACACATTATACTGTAGAAACAATAATGAAGTAAATAACTTTATATGTTAGGACGGAGTTACTACCATCCTATTCAGAAAGAAACTTGAAGCGATGGAACCATCTGATCATACTATCGAGGACGATCTGATGCACGTCATTTTTGCTCAAGGACAAGAGCAGGGAAAATATATTCACGTACCCAAGTCTGGAGTGGAATCTGCACAGGCTTCTATCAAAGACTTCTATAGACCGGATGAGTTGAAATACCATGGGCACAAGGCTCAAAGAGGAGCCGTCTCTCTCAATTTCTTTGGTGAGTGAAAATTATTCTCAAGAAGTTTATAGCTAAAGCTTAATTTATCTTCTTTATAAAAATTATTTGAAAAACTAGAGTCTACAAGACAACCATTGAGAAAGTTCTTATCAGCATAAATTCAGAGGTAGATCTATAGAAACAGCATCGTGTCATTCACTCATAAATCTTGTCTGGGGTTGATTTGAATGACATGCACTTCTCGCCAGGGGCGAAGAAATCACCCAGGTTTGCGAAAATATTGTATTAGAGAACAATATAGCCTCAAAATTCCAATGGATTCGGAATCAAGACATCAATTCCGCTGAAAATTTACCAGATTTGCCAACGACGACACAACAATAAGGATCTCTTATCAGAATGTGGTACAGCTTGTGACTGAATCAAGAGTATTGTCCTCTAAATAAATCAATAAAAGCAAGTCAATTTTTTTCAGGAGAGAAGAAGACAGAAGAAGCGACCGGGGCAGTTGCCACTGGCGATTCTGCAGAAAACTCAGACTGCGGAGGAATATGGAAAGTGCCTAAAAATTGCAATCCAGACAACTTTACTTGTGAATATTCAGCTAAATGGGAGCTGGTACCCCGAAAGGATACTATAAGATTTACTATTACTAACAAATACTCGGATCTCTGGACAGGGATAGCTTTTTCTGATAATGAGAAAATGGTAAGTGCATTGAAATAATTTCTATCATATCAAAACATATAACATTTGTATGTAGTAATCGATATCGGTAAATTAAGACAAACTTATGAAAAATATCAAATAAAATGGAGAACTTCATACAGTCGTAGGAAGGGGACACTTTTTAGTTTTCCCTGATAAGTAACTGCCTAAATTCAAAATTCTCATTTTTTGTATTTTTTAGATCAAGCAAATAAAATAGCAACTTTTCGATCTCTTGTGTATTGTTCATATCTAGTTTCTTTTTAGAGAAAAAATCCACTCTATTGCATATCATGAAGAAGGAAAAAGATTGAGGCAAGTTTTGTTTGTTAAATCTTATCAGAACGGTGGAGATATGTTGACAATGTCTTTGCTATGTGATATAAAATTTTGCACTTCTACACGTGTATAGAGTTCTCCATTAAATTTTTTATTTTTTTTTTCAAATTGTGGAAGAAGAAAAGTCGATAGATAATAAAAAATAATTCTAGAGTATATATTGGTTTCAATATGATCTCTATGAATAAAAAAAATCAAAGCCATTCTACTTTTATCATTTATCCATCCACTCTTTTATTCATCCAGTCGCAATCGGATGCCATCATAGGATGGGTTGACAAGACAGGACGTCCATTTCTAATGGACTCCTGGTTGTCTGGATATACCCAACCACTACTAGACCAGACTCAGGACATTTTCAACATAACCGGAAAAATAGTGGACGGTGTAACGATGCTTTCTTTCGCAAGGAAAAGAATCACAAACGATCCCAGAGATTTCTCTTTCACCAACGATCGATGTCTCTTCATGATGTTCCCCACGAGGGGAGGAGCATTCAATGGCGTCAATAAGAAGATAAGAAAGCATGAAGTGGTTCCTACTATTTCGACCGAGAGGATTTGTATCAGATCGTGTGGAAATGGTTCGTTTTTTTTTATTTTTTATCTTTATCAAAATTTCAAAACAATATGTAAACTATCAAAATGAAATCTAAATATGAGTTGAATATGACAGCTATCTAATAAATATATACATATATGCAAAACAGTTCTTTATGAGGGAACTCAAAAACTGTACGTTTGATATAACCCACAGTTTCCGAAGGGGCATCAGTCAGGAAAGTAGTTGTCTCAGAATTTCAATTCGAATTTTTTTATGCATATGTATCTGTTCTCGATAACGTTATCAGACTTATTTGATTTCTGTTATAGACAGCATGTTTATATTTGTAAAAGGAATATAAGTCAAATTTGTTTCAACATCTTAATACTGCCAATTATTCCCAAAGTTCTATCTGTAGCAGAGGCATTTTCTACCTATCAAGTAACAAAATTTCTTTGGAAACATATTGTGGCTTACATATGAAAAATTGGTTTTTCTCTTTGAATAAACTTTGAAAGTATAATGAATGCCCCCTAAAACTTTGTCCAATATGAAACCAGAATGCGAGAACTCCAAACACTGCCTATAGAATCGACGCTTCTCAAGAAATGTTCGTTTACGACTAATAAAAAAAAATTATGGAAAATCACAAATATATTTTCGATGTGAATACCAATCACTAGTGATTTTTTTGGTGCCCAACCAGCACCAGTAGAATAACCAGAATTACTCATCTCGAAGAAAATAATAATTATGACAGTATTAACAATATTGACAAGCATATTGATATCTTTGATTTCTTATTCCCACCCCAACCACTTCATTCCCAAAGATTCTGTCAATTGTGATAGAATGGAAAGTAACAACTGGAATAGGAATCAATGAGCATAAAACGACAATCATGTTCATTCCGATATTGTAATCGTATTTAAAAAACGAAGCTGATAAATATAAATCTTAATATACAAAACAAAGTATCAAAATCGTGTTGTTTACTTCATTTATAACTCAAGAATGGCTGCACCGATTTTTATTTTTGATTTATTGGATTTGTCTCCGATTCGGAATAAAAGAATAACTATTGAAACATTTGGAAGATCGAGAAAAAAATCTGAATTATGAAACAAAGACGTAAACTCGTTTTAGTTACACGATTTATAACTCTTGAAGGGTAGAACTTATATTCATGAATTTCGATTTGATGGATGTCACCGCCCAGAATATTAAATTAACTAATGAAACATTGGAATAATCAAGAAAAAAAATTGAAGATCGAACAAAATGAGGATGTTTGGTTTATTAGGTAATGACAGTTGCCATGGTGCGCGGAAAGTCAATACATGTTATGATGTTTTTGATTGTGTTAATATGAATGATTGAATTTATGATATTTGTAATTATGCGCACATGAATAATTGTTATGTTATAATATAAACAGAGTCAGCAATATCCATTACAGATTTTTTGCGATGACGCGAAGAAGAAGGTCGATTTTTGCAGTCGATCTCCTGTTTTCCATCTCGAACTACTGTTTAAGACTTAAAATCTACTGATAATCCAGTTTACTTTCTCTAATAATTATAAAACCACTGTCCATATAAGAAATCGCCATTTATATAGTATGTAGATACCTATAAAATATATTTTGTACTGTTTTTTTAATCAATCTACTATTTTTCTGTCACAAAATTCACTGCTAAATACGAAAATGACCTGGCAACTATGTTAGTATGAGCTGATTTAAACAATATAAAAAAGTTAATATAACTCAGCTAATGACTTACTGTGCCGACCCTCGGTATGGAATGACAGACAACACTTCCCTAAACACTTAACTTTTCAATATTCGCCATGAATCACAACTTATTACCAAATATGTGTACTCGTTGGATGCTCGATTTATACTGATCCAGTCACCTTTTGATTTTATGGTCAGTGGGTAGCATTTGGGAGTATGTGTTGAACGTGACACTTTTGAAAAATACTAATGCTGTTCAATTTTCTCATGCGTTTGTTTCAGATGACAGTTCCGATGAGTACATGACAACAACGGAATCTCCAGGAATGGCTTATAATATCAAGGTTAAATTAGTAGATTTAGGAGAGAATTTCCAGATACCAACGCAGGATTCATTACAATATGAAGATCTTTCCAATTCAATTTTGAACAACTTCCAACCAGTTTTTAGAAAACTGCCGGGATATAGACGAGTAGTTGTGGACAAGATCAGTCCGTGAGTAATAAAATATAAAATATTATTCACAACAAATATTAGATAAACAACAGAAGAGATGATTTGAGGATTTGATTTCTCAGGGAAAACAACGAAATAATAGCAACATTGAATTTACAATTGGAAAGGCCGATCCAAGAGAAAGGTAGATCACTGACGGACGATGCCAACGAAATGGAGGACCGGGTTCACAAATTAGTGGAAGAAAGTGTAGGAACGGGCAAAGTTGGAAATCTCAGAGTCGATCCGCAATATTTAGTTTTTGAGGCCCAAAGTTGTGAGTTTCAGTATTATTTACATCTTTTACCTTTTACCCATTCTTGAAATGGGAAATTAAATTACCTCAAAGTGGAAATTTCAATAAAAAAATGAGTTATGAGCATGAAACACTTATTTTCAGAATGGGAGTTGTATTAGGCCAGTATTTGTTGATCGCACCTTTTCATTTATATTTTTGAATGTGTCATGTCAACTTTTTGAAATTTTAATGTTTTAACATGTGATGAATGTTCAGGATGATATTTTGTTGTATGTACTTATTTATCTCTTTCGTAACGTAATTTCTAATTTGAATATAATTGCATATATACTACGAGGTCTGTTAAAAAAAACAAGGTGAATGTTCAAATTTCGCAGGCTGCGTATGTTCTATTAGTGATTTTTTTATTTCTTTATGTTGGTACACTCGTCTTCAACATATATTCACTGTTTCAGCTGTTTGGCATGGAATATTAGTTCGTTGGTGAGAGGCATAAAAGTTACGTTCGGCGATATTCTGCTATCGAGACAAATGAATTAAAGAATTTGCATCAAATTTTGTGTAAAAATGAGGCTGTCTTCAAAAACAGTTGAAATGTAAATAGTGGCATACGGTGATTCTACTCTTTACAAGAAGTACAAGCTTTTCAAAGAAGGTCGAGAAGATGTGAATGGTGACGACGCGCGCCCTGGATGCTACAGCACATCAACAACCGATGAAATGTTGAGGATCACTATTAGAGAAGTTGCTGTCTTCATATCGGTTGGTTCATGCCATGCAAGTTTTTCGGGAATTTCGGACATAAAGCGTGTGACAGCGAAGTTCATTCCAAAATTGCTGAATTTTGAACAAAAAACCGTCGCATGGGCATCGCTCAGGAATTGTTGAATGACGTCAACGGAGATCCAGATTTGCTCAAAAGGGTCATAACTGGTGACGAATCATGGGTATATGGTTATGACATCGAAATCAAAGTACAATTGTCCTAATGGAAGAGCCCAGGAGAGCCAAGACCAAAAAAGGGCCCGTTAAGGTCGATCAAATTCCAAAGTTTTGTTTATCGTTTTCTTCTATTACCGTGGCGTAGTGCACATGGTCGTACGGTCAATAAGTATTATCTTGAAGTTATGCCCCGCTTGCGAGAAGTAATACGAAGAAAACGTCCGGTATTGTGGAAAAACAATTCCTGGCTTTCGCATTACGATAATGCACCTGCCCACTCGTCATTGCTTGTTACTAATTTTTTAGACAAAACACCGCAATCACGCCTCAGCAACCGTATTCACCATATTTATCCCCCTGTTCACAAGATTGAAGAGACCCATGTAAGGACGGCATTCGATAAAAATGGAAATTCACTTCATTTCTCAACAGACCTCGTATTTCGACATTGGCCCAATTGGCAGAGCAATAATTTGATAAATGACACTGTCCTGAATTATAACTTGATTATTACTAATCTTTTTTATCGTACTTGTAAAAAAATCACTAGTTTCATTAAAAATTATCTCTTGCTTCAGTGACATCCAACATTAATCTTGAAGCTCCGAGCACTCTTGAAGGCGGCTTTTTCAATATCTCCCAAGCCAAATTGTATATTGTGTTGGGATGTATCGCCGCCCTTGTCTTGGTAGCCATTATCCAAGCTAGCTGCACCATCTACAAAGCCAGCGCCAAGACTTCTAAGCATAAGGTAACATCACTATGAACCTCCTCATCCTTGGCTAGCGTGCCAGCTTCATATGTGCAACTTAATTTAATAGAAATTCCCCTCTATATTTGAGGTTTTATTATTTACATTATATCGAGGTCTCACCTTTCAACTTGCGATTCGTAGTATTATATCTGATAATCAATTCCACCACATGGTGATATTCATAAGAAAATTATGATCACAATAACATCACATAAATATGCATTAATTTTAAACATCCTGCATTTTTATTGAAATTCTGTAGAATAGTTGATAGATGTTTGTTTAGTTCTCACACTAATGTCTGTATTCTCAGTATAGTATCAAGCCTGGCTTGGACCTTAAGCTCACTTAATTCATAATTTTTTTATGTAAGAGGGCTATAAGTTAGACCTTCCACTTAGGCGGCTTAGAGCCTTTAAGCCAAGCTTTCATGAACCTAACCTCACAATTGTTCCTACAAATAACTGATTATTCATATACCTACATCATTTAACCTCCCCGCCATGTGCTAGTTTCACTGCCTAACAAAAAAGTTCATATATTACTTTTTACGGCTGGGCCATAGCTGATGGTATTATACATTGTACGAACTTTGTCAAAGTAAAAGTTTGGGGTATGATGTATTAGATATATATAATGCAAAAAGTACTTCAATAGTCTACGATTTTTTTATTTGCTAATTCGAATTGCAGTAATTTTATTTCTATTTTGTGTTTTTCATGATGACATTTTCTATTTCCACGAGCCGGAATTCAGATTCCTTCTAGTCAAATTGTACAATTTTGTTAGCTTCAATTTTGATTCTTCTTTGTTTGGTAGGCATTATTTTCTTGAAGAATTTCACCAACTTTCAGACTTTGCCACATGTATTTTGAATTTTATAAAGCTTGGCTCAACATCAGAATTTGAGCTGAGCTTAATTTTTCACCCGAGCTCAGTAAAGCTTGGCTTTCCTGATATATGGAGAATACAAACAATAATAATGATTTACAACTTTGAATGTATCGGTTTTAAATCTAGATTTAACAAATCAATCAATAACTCTGACAGACAACATGATTTTTGTATAATAATGATTTTATAAGTCTAACAATAAGAATTGTCACACAACAAAAAATTAGGGAAATCGTGGTTTTTATTCAACGCATTCATGATGATAATGACATTAGAAATCATGCTTTTAACTAACCAATTGCTTCTTGGTATCGTTAGAGGGTGTACAATGTGCAGCTAGATACTTATGCTTACCATCAAGGAGACTATCGAGCAAGGAGTTTGCCCCACTGGGCACTGAAAACTACAGAAGTCTTGAGGAACGGGTAAAATATAGTCAAGCCCCAGTGGGGTGAGTTATTATCAAAATAGATTTTTGCACGCCTGTTAATATTAAGTATGTTTGCTCGCCTTTTGAAACATATCTTCGATATTTGTATTCCACTGTTAGTGGCATGTATCAGATATCTCAATTTTAAAGAACCAAACCTTTAATGAACATACATTCTCTAAAATAATTCAAATTGGGCGAAAAGGAGTTAGTCAAAACATGCCAAAAAATAATTAACATGGCCCAAAAACGTTTTAAATTAAAGACTCATTTTCTGACAATACACTCATTTCTCTTTCTCACTCTCAATATCTACAAAATAAGAGAAGAAATGAAAAATGTGAAAATATATAAATAATTTGCAAAGAAAACAAATCAATGTGATTTGAAATGGAAATGAATAATATGGGTTGGAAAATAATGTTACTCACAATGAATAAAATTCAATAACATACATAAATAATGAAAATTAATATGTATCTTTCATTTGCTTAGGTGCCCACTTTTCTATGGCAATATCAATATCCTGTGGATTTTCACGATAAAATTATTACTTGAACAAGTTATAAAATGAATAGGTTCACTTACAACAACTATCAAGTTGTGTGAATTTCAACACTTTCACTAGAAAAAAGTACTTCATGCTTTTTCATACAGAATTGTATCCATACCACCTACCCTGAAAGTAGTCCAATGACAACGATACAGAATGTTCACTGTAATCAAAACTTTTCTGAAAAAAACCCATATCTAAGAATTGTTAACACTCCGTTTTTAGACATTTTAGTAATTACTGTATATGTACTTATGAGGACGATGTCCGACATTTGCACTTGATACTATAAAAATTGGAAATACTAGCCTTGATAAAGTTCTATTGAGTTTCCATCTTTCAGGAAAACCTCATCCCCAACTCGGCTTGGAAAGACTATTCAGCAAATACGAACTACGCTTTCGACGCATTCGAAGCCGAAGAAAAGAAGCAAATGAACGGAAATAGCAAAGCTTCTTCTCGAAACGATCACCGCGACCACCGTACCAGCGAACTGACAGCCTCAAAGCCCAACCCCCGAAATTTGCAGCGACCGCAGACCAGACCACCCAACGTCCCCAGCCACCCGCCCGTATCCAACCAGGGAGACAGCAGGTCCTTGCAGAGACCGAGGGGAGCCTACCCCTCAACCAACATGGAGAGGGCGACATTTTCTCTGCCGAGGACCGTCTACGACAAAAACCATCGCAACAACGGACAAGACATGCAACCCGATTTCTACTTCATGCCTTCGCAGAGAAAGTACTCGGGAGAAGTTGTTAGGGTGTACGTGGACTATAATAATAAACCTAAGTGAATTTTTGAAAGTTTAGAGAAACTAACAGATAATACAGTTATTGTTAGAAGGCTTGTACTGCTGATAAAATTTTGGTCTGCTGAATTATTTCCGATATCTTTACTTTATTGTGGAAAACAACCCCTGAAAAGATTGATAGAATCTGAGTGAAGCTATCTTTTAATCTGATATGAAAGGTGCAAAAACTTTTTTATTATCATCTCCGGAAATGTCCGTATCAACTTTTTTGCCATAAAATTTTGCTGAGGGGGGTTTCTTCACTGGGCCTAATCCACACTACAGTTGGGATAGTTTTTCATTTGGATGCATTGTCATTTTTCTCTTCTACGGGTAAATACGAACTCAAAAAATTCACAGGATTATTTCTTGTAATCTATACATTGTCAATTAAAATATTGGTACGTTTTCCCAGTGGGTTCAATAACAATTGATCACAAAGTCGAACAGACGCGGCGTATCAGATTTTCGAGAGAGATTCAAGCGGGGCTGAGCGCGACCTTGACCAAGTTACAGTCGATCGGGGAAGACCAGCGTCGACTACTGTTGTTTTTTTCGAGGGATAATTCACAATAATATTCAGGAAAATTGACCATTACAGTAGCCCCAGGTCAATGAATCGTTTTGTTAACAAGAAGAACAGACGAAAACCCACTCAAAAATACATTTTTCCAAGAGAATACTGCGAGTTGGGCCTATTGGAGAAACCACATGAAAATATACAATTTTATGGAATATATCGATATCAAGTATTCAGTTTTTGAAAACATGCAAATATGAAATCTTCATAATAGATGATTTTCTTTGGTAAAAGCAATTATACGTCATAACTTCTGATTGTTTTGGAACGTTTTACATATTTGTATCATGGATTAAATGTCGATACAGTTATAGTTTTCTTTTTATATTCATTAACCTGAGAGATACCATGCAATATTTTTGCCATATTTAATAGTTTATGTGATTTTTAACATGTATTACAAGGAAATCTGTATTTTACGTTCCCTTTCAGTGTAAAATATCAAGAAGAATGTCAAGAGGAGAAATGAACTATGTAACTTTCATGATAACTAACACTGATAACATTTTATCTTAGCTATAACAGTTTTCATGCTGAATATCTGTGAAATGCTAACTTTCACAAAAAAAATAGTAGACAATTTCATTGTACTAGTGGTGTTTCCGAAAAAATTGAGGAATAACGTTTTTTGTACATTTGATATCAAATCAATAAGAGTCTATAAAAAATATCAGTTGGCTAAAATTTATCGGCAGATGTCTCCAACATGTAATAGTCCAGGAGTATTGTCTGCAGGGAATACTTGTTGATCATAGCACTATGAAGTATCAAAAATACTGTAGCACCCGTTCCCAACTCATTTCTTTCACAAAATTAAAATTTTCATTTTTATATATCACCTGAACTGACTATTTGGCAATTGTCAGAACATGAAATATTTGTTGAATTATTGAAAAAAAACTGAGAATCTGATTTATTGTTTGCTATTGAACTTTGTCAAAATCTTTCTATAAAAAGTGCAATGGTTAAAAGTACTATCTAAAATACTTCAGTTCAGTATTTAAGATACATAATATATAATAATTATCTAGTCTCGAAATTATATTTGTTGACTATCCAGTTTTCTAAGCAATCATAAGATTGTGGTTGGTCAACCTTAGTGAATGAATTGCAACCCTAATATTGACCATTCAAATAATCACAAAAGAACTGGTAAAAGTCACAAGACGTAATAGCTGCGAATATTTCAGAGAAAAGCCGTTAACCATATATAATCAAATAAAAGCTGTATCTTGAAGTCCTTTTTCTTTTGAATGTGTGTGGTTCTGTTCAAAATTTTCAAAAACATTCAATCACTCTGAAAAATCGATGTTATTAGTAACTAAAGCTGAATCGGTCAACTAAAATACAAAATAAAAAACCAAATAACATATTATAGGCATTGTATATAATACTAAATTTTATGTAATACTGTTTTTATGAGATTATTTTTTTTGTATATAGACACACTATTATATTTTAACATGTATATTGATTTTTTTTTATTTTAATAAAATTGTTAAGTACCAAAGTGCATTCATCATATAAATGGTTGTAGTCTCACGTAGAATTTCGAAAGTACTCTATTTTTCGACTAGTGAAAGAAGAAAGCATCGAAGGAAGAAATAAAAGGATAAAGGAAAATAGCTCTGGAGAAGCAAAGGATGCAGAGAGAAGAAATGAAATGCCATAATATTCAAAATATAATATTGGTAACTTGTAAATTACTATAAAAATCATATAATCACATTTATCTTTTTTTGTATAATCTGATTAGAATTTGACCAATATATCTTGGTCTCAAAACTGGTAACAATTTCCAATGCACAAAAATAATAAATATATCTTGTTTGAATATATTCTTATGGAAATATAGATTTATACACCTGGATAAAAAAAAATTTTTGGATGGAAAATTTACTTGATAACTGAGAAGCACAAGCATTAGAGTCAAACTCTTTCAATTACTTTGAACAATTAAAAAAAGGAAAGTATATCCCAGAAGTGTTCTATATCTAATTGAAAGAATATTATATATAAAAAATAATCAATGTTATTCGGTTTTTACAATTGAGGGATTTGTTGAAATTGAAAAAGGAATATTTTTAGGAGTTTATAAAAAAATCTTTTTGGCACTCTAATTCTCCATCATTAAACAAAACTATGGAAAATGATGAAGAAGCGTAAATTCAAAGAGTTTTATCTTCAAGAACATGTTATTTCTTTCTAGCTAATCAGTTTGTTCAAACATAAATAGAATTACGAAACTAAGATAAGACTAAGAATTTTTGAAACTAGGAATTTTGTGAAAATATTGCTTTACTTATGACTGGCAAATTTTGTTCCATTTATTTGCTTCCCATACAATAAATAATTACATTCGTATATATAAGTTTAGTTTATATAAACCTAATTTTATATGAATATACACCATGAAGTTATTCATTCCAATGAACTGGAATTATGTTTCATTCAATTATCAAAATCAAGTATAGTATTGATTTTTTTGGGGATAATTATTAAGTTTTCATATACCCATATAATTATATACGAACACATTGAAATTAATATATTCTCACTAATGTCTCAGCACCATCAATTCAACAAGTTAAAAGCATCAACTATGAGTTTAGATAATTTCATAATAATCTCAAAACAGCAAAAGTCCTTAAAATAATCTTAATATCTAATGTCTTTGGGACATTTCTTGGATATGTTTATAAAAAATATACATAATGACCAGAATATTGTTTAACAAAAAAAAAGAATCATTGTAGCAGTTGTTGAACAAGAGAATGTCAAGGCCTCTGTAAAGGAATTAGTACATACCACCATATGAACCAAATTAATTATTCACAATATCTATTCTTATTTCAAAATTATCAACAAGTTGAATATTTTGCCAACACAATTTCCGTTAGATATAATATTCTCGGCTAGCAAAATTCAAATCACATTTTTTCCAACAAAATGAAATGAATTGATTATATTACAATATTCTAGTTGCAGATTGTTCATAAATAACTATTCAATGTTTTATTACTACGAAATTATAGAACCATTTGGAATGTGTAGGTCGTGATAATTGACCTGAAATAAAATTAAAATCTATTGAAAATATTGTAAGTATAAACAATCCAACAAATTGTGAAAAGGACATAAGATGTTTTCCCAGAATTTTGATTAAAAACTTACCAAATGGTCACATCAGGTCACTACTACCCTATTTACAGATGTTTCCGGATCAAGCATTTCATCATCGCCAGAGAGCAATACATCACATTCTGAATCTTTCAAAATCTTATTCTTTTTTCTCAGAGAACGATACTTAACATGCACCTTCTGCAAAAGACTCTCCTCTGAGCTATCTCTTCTCATTTTCAAAGGATCTTTGTACATCAAGAAATTGTCGGTCACCCAAAACATTATCATCTGAAAGCCATTTAACTGTCATTATTAGGTTCACTCGGAAGGGTTCTTTTGAAGGTAGATGTAGCATTTTTACTAGTGAATCTGCACTACCCCTGACATAATTTATTTTAAAACACAAGTTGAACTGTTGTTGTCTGCGTTGATACAAATTCATTGTAAACTCCAGAAAATGTAATTCAAAAACATTCCCACTGTGATCAAATAATGTAAATTTTAAGATTATATTAACCTAAAATAGATTATGAAAAATAGGAAATGAAACATTTTTATTGCATTAGTTTGAAAATGTCCTTATAGGACAAAACTGTAGTAACATAGTTACAAATAAGAGGTAAAAAAAAACATAAAAAGTTTCATTTCTCACTTTTCATGATGATCTCCCATCACTTAGTAATGGCTACATACATCAATTTATTAGAATAGATTATTCTGTAATACCTTTGTGCTATTCGATTTTTTATTCTACAAAGAACACTGATAACTGGCGATTTACTCTTTCTTAGAGTCAGGATATGACTTGACCATGAGAGAGTTAGATCAAAATCTAATCCCAAAAAGTTTATGAAATAAATTCATTTTTTTCGATTCTTCAAATTTCATTTCTATCAATTATGTTGTCATTGAAAGAATGAATATTTTTGTAAATTCTATGTTCATTTATCAGCTGCTAGGTTTTGAAGGCCGATTTCAGCATTAATCTTGATGCTTGACTACTTTTCCATGAATAAAAATTTTTAATATCAGCAAATACATAATTCAATTCTACCTTCCAAGTCCAAATCTGATATATGTATCCTTGCAGGTCACCACAAGTAACATTCTGAACTCTTACTTTATATACATATCCTCTCATACCAATATAATTCATAATCATTCGAAAGCAATGAATAATTGACTGTACTTAAAGTTTTATGCAAATCAAGAAACAAAAGTCCACCTGATTATTGTCCAATTCCCACTGGATTTTGATGACCAAATTCAATTTTGTCACTGTAAAGCCATATTGTACCTCTTATACATATCTTGATTTTTCCAGAAAAAGCACTAACCAGTGTTAACAGTACTCATCATTTCCCCATTTATAATTGTCTAAGGTTGTTTGGATAAAATTTATTTGTGAACCCGTATCGAATACAACATCGAAATAGTGAACATTTTGCCAAAAAGTGTAACTTTATAATATTCTTATTTTTATTATTCCAGGTGAAATTTTCATTTGTTCAACATCTATCTATCACTGATAAAGTGTCTATTTTTAAAACGGCATAATTACTATGTCAAAAATTTCATACAGCACTTTCCTTTAATGACACGTTCAGTAGAAGAAGAAAGAGAAATTCTGTTCATCTCTCAAATTTGTAAAATGGGATTGTAAAAGCCTATGAGACTAGTTTAATGAAAGCAGGGTTTAGGCCCAGTACCTAAAAAAAGTAGACAAGCCCTAAAACCACTACTGATGCGCAAACAGCTTAAAACTAAATTTCTAAAAATTCATCAACTACATAAAATGCCATATTACCTAGATATGAATGAGAGTTCAGACCTAATACTCACATTTACAAAAAATGGAATGATGAGCATCACAAATGCAACTTCAACTTTGGGGTTTGGTATGGGGGACAAAATGAATTTCTTCACATTTTCCCAAAAGTCCAACTGCATGAATAATGTTATCGAAATTTTCACAATAATCATCAAACAAACATATAGACAACACTGGGTCATCCAAGCATTGGCAGAAGGTGGTTTACCTGAAATAATTGATAACATTTATGGCCATACCTACCAAAATCCTTGAAAATATAAATAATTATAATAATATTTAATCGTTCTTTAAGATAATACACGATGATAAACAAGTCAATTATAAAATCTAAAAATCTATAGATGTAAAAAAAACAGATGAGGAAAGTAATCAATTTAAATTGTGATTAAAATCATATATAACACAAAAATAAAAAATAAAAGATGCCTACATTCAATCATAAATGTGATATCAACAAACACATTGGCACCATGGTAGCCAGACTTACCGTATTCCCCAAAGTTGATAGATTCCCATCCTTTAACCCTTGCCAAGTATTGACTCAATCTTATTCCGATGAAGAGTATCAGGAGTCCCAGAGATGAATCTAATAGAAAGTTAATCAAATACCTGAAACAAAAATCATGCTTTAATACAAAAAAAAGTCATTGATCATTGACAATGATATAAGGATATTACTGCTTCAATTATCAAAACCACACATAAAAAATAGTATATCTGCAAAGCAAGCCACTACAACTTTAATCGTCTCTTCTTTGGAAAAAAAATCTGATTCATTTAATGATCCATCAATTAAATTTTTACTCATATTTTAATTATTTTCGATAATGTTGGAAGAAACTGCAATGTCATCACCTTCATATAGAGGAATGTGTAGTGCCATTTTTAAAAATGGCATATACCAGTAAAATTCGTCCCTTTCATTAATTTAACAGACGAGAGTAAAGCAGTCAGGTAGACTTTCATATATTCTCAGTGAAATATCATCCACTCCAGATTGTTGAACATGAAATTTCTTGGCCTTGAAGAACCAATGTTCCATTCCATTTCTTGCTGCCTTGTTTCTTAGTCAAATAAATGCACCCAAATTTTATCCACAGTAACAACATGGCTTAAGATGTTTGCATCTAGAAAATCTGGTGTTTTTACCGATTCGCTTTTGTTTTGTAAAAAAATCTTTCACCTATTATCAATTTATATCATTCAAGAAACACTTCATTGTGAGATTTTTCACTAAAAGGTAATTAGTTCAACACTCACACTATAATATTGTATGCATCTTGTGTGACACTTTGGACTGGCACTTCTAACAAGTTACTATGTTAACACAAAATTGTGTATGCACTTAACTAGCCCAGGCCAACTAGATGTCAATACATCCTCATAGTTACTACTATTTATCAATTAGCAATGTGTTTTCTATTCACATGATTATGCTCCGCTTACTCGCAGTGAGTAGGTTCACAAAGGCGACCTAGTAAATCTATAAGATGGTTATATATTATTCTTAGACACTCACCAGGTACATGGATCTCCCTTATACTGACCAGCGAGCCAAACATTCGCTAAATGAATAGCCATGGAGCCCATTCCCTGCTTGGAAGTATCATAAAACCAAATAAGCCATGACCGTCTTTCTGCTTTCGGTTCGCAAAATCTTTTAGCTGTAAAGAGAATAATTATCATTAAGAACGGATGTAAGTAATGAAAATCCACCTATAAGACAAGTGAATGCTAAACAAGCTAGAAGAACTTGAAGAAACCATCCAAACATATCTGTCAGAGCATCTTTTGAACAATGAAGACCTCCCATATTCATATCAATACACTCCTTGTAACTATTATACTACTCTTCTTGACCTCGGTTCTATTATCATTTTATTAGACACTGGGTATTTCATTTATCATCATCAGTATACCACTTCAGCTAAGAAAATTCTCATAATATAAAAATTATTAATAATTACATACACATAGAACATTTTATTTTGATCAACTTCCAATCGATGACAAATGACAAACGACAAACCACCTTAAGTTATTCTGTGGACAAACGACAACCGACCTTCCAATGGCCGAATCATGCACTCTAAATTTTTTGAGATTGGTTTTTTGCGCATGTCGCAGACATAACTGGATTCACTCTAGCTGTTTTTTTGTTATAATTTCGATTCTGGAATGAGAATGACTATTACCGTCATTTTGTGCAGTTCGGTTCCAGTTGCTACCTTTCATTCCATCTCAATCAACGAAATTTTTGGTAATTGGGAAATGCGAAATTGTAGATTATTTGTAGAATTGCTTATTAAAATAGTTAATACTGTTGTTATTCTTAGGGTTTATTTTTGGAAAATAAGTTAGTATTTCTACGTTTGTTTGAAGGTGATTGACGATGTTTCTTGGTGAATTTCATCAGTTCGGACTTCCATCGTCTATTATATAAAATGAATTGAAATCCCTGAAATAACCAATACAATTGAAAATTAAAAAAATAGCTGAAAATAACAAATATATTAGGCATAAAACCCTGAAATAAATTCACAGTGAAAAAAAAATTGAACAATTGAACCAAAAAAAAAGAAGTAAAATTAAAAATCAGGCGATTTCAAGCCACGTTACTTCACGACGTTTCTATTGTTAGTTTAACAATAGAAACGTGACTTGAATTCGCTTAATTTTTAATTCATTTCTATTTTTTGTTTCAATTGTTCAATTTTATACTTGTATTTTATTTCACTGTAAATTCATTACAGGGTTTTTTTGCTTAATATATTTATTTTCAGCTATTCTTTTTAATTTTCAATTGTATTGGTTATTTCAGGGATTTTAAGTTATTTTATATTATATTAGATGATGGAAGTCTGAACTGATGAAATTTAGTATTTATAGTCATTCTACCAATTCTGGATGGACACCAAAAAACATCATTTACAACAAACAAAACTGAGAAAAAAACAGGTACATGATATTGGTTTATTTTCTTAATATATATATATAAATAAATATTTCAAAATATACATATACATTTGATAAATTCCCCTAAAATATAAAGTAATTTGAAAGTCGTGTTCAAAATGATACTTTCATAAAGTACAATCCAGTGGAGAACAGTCAAGTTCTGCAAATGGTTTACTATTCATTTGGTAAAAGACTAAGATAAAAATATATAACCGTTCTTGATCAATTATGAACACTTTTATTAAATATTAGAACATGGTCTATTACCAAGGCACTGTTCATTCCTGGCCTATATTCAGAAGACTATGAGTATCATCATTCAGAGAAAAAATGTTACGATGCCACTATTTAGATATGAATAACAAATTCAAGATAAATAGAGGGTGTAATAATCACCTGTTTTTGATGAATCACATAATTGCTAATTCTCTAAATGAATTTCCTAACGGCTACACCGGTAAAGAAAACCAAGACAGCTTTCACTGGAAAAAGCTAATTTACAGAGAAACTTAATGTAACGACATTATAATTTCTGTGCAATAAACAATGCATATTTCACAAAAAATACGACTCATAAAGCCGCAAACTTTGACAAATTCAGGACTAGAAAACACATTATGATATGATTTCGAGAGAATGATGGCAAGAAATTCAGATCGCTTTCAACTTTGATCATTTCACTTGTACAACTCATGACAAAGTACGATATCCTGAAAACTAACAGAGAAATAAAAATCATTACTTACATGATCAAATCAACTTTTATCCTTATTATTGAATTGAAATCAAAGGTGGTGAAAATGAATACAGTTTTTGAGATAAGATACATACATGAAAGTACAACTCGTCAATTTTTCGTTAGAAACGGTTTTTATTTATTAATTTTTTTCAAAGCTGACTTTCTGTTCGCAACTATGGTGGACATTATCAAAGGCAGTGAGGCAACAAACACAAAGGTTTATTCCATCAGTGCTAAACGATGCTTTGTTTCTATCAGTTGAGTAAATTGGCCTGATACGTGTATTATACTATCTACCGCAATTGTAGACGAAACACCAGACATAAAAGCTGCAATCCACAGCAGATAAACTCGGAAATAGTTTTGTTACAATTACCTCTGACTCTGAATGTATATATTCTTGTTATGTTATTTTTCCAAGAGTAATTGTATAAGTGTTTTTATAATTGTAACGATTTTTGTGAAATTCATTCCTATCCAATTTCATTTTCCATCTCACTTAAGTAGAATAAAATTTCTATAACACTATTTCCCATAATATGACACTTTTTTGTGTTTTAAGAAGACATCCACAATCAAGATATTGATTGTATATTTTCATATAGGAACTGAAGACCTGTAGATGAGTTCCTTTACAGTTTATTATTGTCAATTATCAATTCAAATTCTCAGTTAGTTCAGAAGTTACACAACAAAACATAAAATCCATTCTTCTCGATCAACTAGATACAGGATAGTTTTTTCCTACTAAAATATAAGAAAAATATTACCGACTCGGTTTTTCAACTATTCTCCTATTCCGTATATTTTAGCAAACAAACCGGGTTTTTCGAGTTCATAAAGTTAGGAATCAATTATTACTAGAGATATTTTTTGGATTATCTCAAAGTGGATTGACGAATTTCCAATGAATATCATTACAATAGACAAAGACTGAAATCCAATTCTCAAATAAATCCTATATTATAAATAGAAATTAGACTAAATATCACATTGAGATTATTGATTCTAATGGTTACATCACTGAAAATTATGTACCTCCTCATTTCTTCCCGTGAAAAAATCAACAATGAAAATTCATAAAACAAACGGATACTACAGTGACAGGCATCCAACATGAAAACAACTAGTTCCCCATCTATTACTTACAATTTAATTCTCATAACAGCTTTCAATCCAAGATGAAATTCCAACTGTACTTTTTCAGTGATGCACATATTAGATACAGGGTGATTTGTTGTTGCAAAAAGATTTATATACACCTAAATACAGTTAAAGCAAAAAATTACAAGTTTCAGAATATACTGACATAATTAATAATATGTATAATATAAACTAATTGAAACCAAAGTGAACAAATATATTTTTGACTATTTGAAAATAATTCAGCATTCTACAACCAAACTAAAGGACTTATACAAATCAATAATAAAATTTAAACAAGAACTGTTCCAAATGCAACTTTGAGAGAAAATCATGAAACTCAACTATTTTACAAGACATATCTCAGAATCTCCTAAAATTTTTAACCTCTAATAAATAATTTGCCAACTCGAGGAATATATTGACTTTCCTTTAGACAATAAATCACCGTGTATGTTGGAAAGGCAGAACTTCATTGCAAGAGATTTCATCAAGCAGCAAGACATTTCGAACTGGGACACATTTATATTTATATTTCAAAGATGTTGGAATACGCATCTTCATTAAAATATTTCAGATGAAAACCAAAACAATAAAATTAGAAAATTTCAATATTCAAGAGTACGTGTCAGCTCCAAGTCCGTTTCTCAAACTCTGATTTTTAAATAAACACTTGGATGAAAAACTGAGTTTCCAGAAGTCGCTACCTCCAATCCATTACAATGAAGGTGCCGTCTTTCACAAATTCCCTATAAATTAAAATAAATAATATAATCACAAATTTCATCTAGCAATTTCTCACACAAACCCGATACGGTCCTGAAGTTTGCACGAAATTAATAATTTGTCGTTATGCAATGCTAGGTGAAAGTTTAATGTTTTTGACATTTGAAATAACTTCTCTATTTTACTATAATATCTCACAATGATTGGTGATTTTTAAATTTTGAATCATATATCTATTTATTCTCGTCTGATGAGTTTTATACTACTTCTGTATAAAGCTTCAATGATGAATAAATCTATCTATCTACATAACTATAATCAGTTTTTCAAATGCATCTCATTTAATTTTCAATAATGAATAATTCTGTTCAATTTCAGAAAATGTTGGCGATTGTCAAGAACACTTTCATGCTTGAAAAATGTTATACAAAATTTGTTCCTAGCCACTGATTAGAAGAAAATGGAAAATTAAGAGCGAAATATATGATTCATATACATCCTTGATGTCAACACAGAATCTAAACACGTTGACCATTATATCCTCTAAACTAGATAACGTGGAATTTATCAAGGCTGCAATAAAAGGGATGGGTAACACGATGACAGTAAGAGAATCTTACAGAATCAGGTTGGTGTTATTGACAATATTTTCTTCATGAGAGAGGAATAATTATATCTAGTAAAGGAAACAAACCTGAAAAGTAACATCTGTAGAAAATTTGCATCAAAGAATTGTCTGTGTACCGCCAAAGGAAATGCTTTGAATTGGAAAGAATATTTATTATTTCAAGAACACTGTTGGTCATCAGTTTTAACATTTCAGTTAACTAACTAGTAAGTAAGGAGGTAATCTCAAATTGGCCGGTAAAATGTAATTTTTTGCAAATCTATTGAGCAGAATTTGGATATTTAAAGACTACTGAAGAAACAATTTCAAAAGTTTTAAAATGAAATTTGTTTACATTTAATTGCTTGAAGGGGTGGGGGGTGAGATTATGTGCAGTCACAAACACTAAACAATTTTCACCTTTAATGAAAATTTTTGGCTATTTGTGGTTTTCTTGAATGTTCATGAAAATTCCTCAAACTGCTGATTCATTATCGAATGACCACCCTGCAACAAGTAGGAGAGTAAAGCTTTAGGAGAGCAAACTTTAACTGACGACAAAGTCAGTGTTTCAAATTTTTGAAAATGTACTGATTTTTCTGAACACTTCAAGTTTCTAAGTTTCTTTCTCCTTTGTAAATTGTAAGATTCTGTTAATACAGTAGACTTGATAAGAATTCAAAACACATCTGTTGACAAGATAAATAACAATTTGTGAAAGGATTTACAAAAATATAAGTATATCACAGATATCTAGCAGATCTCTTGATAGTAAAACTGTTCACAAAGTATTTCTATAATTAGTCTACGATATCTTTGATTTATTTATGCAAATCTCTTAGAGATTGGTATTTAAATTTCTTATCATCTTGTATGTTTCTACACTTTTATCCGCTTCCCGTATTTTCGAAAAATAACATTTTTTATATTATATGAAAAACAAAGGAAGTTTCAAATACGAAATTATTTAAAAACATAAATAATAATTCCTTTCATATCACAATAAATAATGCATTATTAAATAAAGTTTTTTTCACTTCATATTATTCTGAATAAGAATCTTTCAACAGAAATTTCAATGTTCTTTTCTAAAATACTGGTGATTGCAATAATTGTGGTGCAAATTCAATATGTATTTACACTTCAGCAATTTTCAATTCTGGTAATAGATGTATTTCTAGAATGGTATATTAGAAACATTTCTTCAAGATATTGATCAAAGTAGCAAGTATCAAGGTGGAAATACCACATTTTGTAATATCAATATTTAATTAATAAAGTAGATATGAAATGAACGACAGTGAGATTCAAAGATTTCATTTTCAAAAAACTTCTAAATATCTCTCTAATATACAAAAATGTTGAATTTTCATGTGTTTGGTTTAATGCTTGTGAACCTATGTTTTTCTAGGTTTGAATCATAAAATAAATATCTGATGTATTTTTTGATAGATCCTCAATATATTTTTGCTGTTGAAAATGAATGAAAGATTTCTTTCTGCCACTTTCAGAGTACATTAAAATGATGTGCAACTGCGTAAGAGTGAGATTTCGGAAGGGATGCAATTTTTATGATTGCGTAAAACACAAAATTTGTACTTCAGATTGTATTCGAATGCATCTAATGAAGAATGAATGATGGATAGTTGAAGGTATTCTTTCCAATTTTTTTCAATATTAAACGAAGGATTGAACTTGAAAAATCAAAATCTAACCCCTACCTCCTTCTCTCGATTCTACAAACCATCAATATTGAGGAGATATCATGAAACCTGGAACCGTGCAAAACTTCAAAACCGACCATCGCAATCAAACACGGAGACTCACATAGTGCCGACCCGAAGCCAAATCCAGCGTAAGCTCCTCTTCTGCTAGCTGGGCGCCGGCACGGACGATTGCTGCCTGCTGTAGCCTGTACTCGGATGGAACACCTTGTAGTAGAGCATCATGAACATGATCCCGAGTAGGAACGGAATCACGTTCAGGAATACGATGGGCAAGTAGTAGACCATCTGCTTGAGCGCGTCGTCCGCGGTGACGATCCAGATCGCGTTCGCGACTGTGTTCTCAACGAAGAGGATGCTGTAGAAGATGAGGTACTTGCAGCAGGTGGGCCCCTCGACGAGGATGACGTGCGTGAAGAGGTAGACCGCGCCCAGGATGCAGTAGAAGAGGAAGTCGTAGAGGCTGTTGTGGTCGCAGAAGTTGTTCTTGGCGCTGGTACACGCCAGCCAGATCGTCATCACGAACCAGTGCCCGATCAGGACGAGGATCGTCTCCATGGGGAATTTGGCGGCGATCACGCTGATGCACAGGATGCGCGATACTGAAACGGAAGCATTAATTCAAATCTCCTTGACACTACAATAGATAGAATTACCGAAACTTGTGCTACATTACCCCAGAAACATTCCAAATGTTAGAAATTACTGTTTTACTGACAGGAAATTCAAAGAGAAGATTTTGAACATTTGGTCTTATCTAAGATAAATAATAACGAGATTTTAAAAGAAATGCTATCGTTTTATGCCCTTGAAAATAACACTTATCTATGGCAAAAGATGTTACTGATTTATTTGTCTTCCTAATGAAAATTCTTTTTTTAAAACACCTGAAATAGGGTGGCGGAGTTACGAAATTCCAAGTTCTAAATTCGAACATCAATAACTCCGCAACCGATTATCGAAATTCAAAAGAATGAAAGTCACTTCATAGAATAGCAGAGCTATGAAATAATGAAGTGATCACTAATATATATAGAATGAGTATTTCATTCGTGCTCTTCTAGCAATGGTGTCTACAGTTATAATTTTGCGGAATTTCCCTCCCATTACCACAACACTTGAATTACTATGGTTTTACTATCAAAATATTATAAACAATTCATAATATTCTCCTCGTTTCCTCACAACAGCGTCAACATTGTTTATGAATTGATAAGGATATAAAGAAAACGAGGCTACTTAGGTTCAGGTTTGATAACCCCGCTAATTTATAACTAGCAAGATTACTTATTTTATCAATGAGTTGTTTACAAACTTGAAAGGATACAAAGTCTATCCAATATCATTCCAAAAATCAAAGTCAAAGTATCTTGGTAATATCAACAACAGTTGTAGATGACACTATACAATGCTGTTGTTCCTTTTATTCGTCGATTCCTCTTTTTTTATATTTCAAAATGTATATTTCCATTTATCTTCCTTACTTCGATTGCAGGAAACATACAAACATTGATAATATCTCAACCAAATACATTTCCGCGACCTTCAGACATGTAGTGAATTACTGGAAATATACATATAATTGATAAGATAACAATAAATCCCTCTAAAGTCGGTGTTTTGTATTAACCAAAGCATTTAAAACCTTGTTTTCTTAAAGAAAAGGATATATGGTAGAGATTCCTTAAGGTATTTCAATCCAAGGCTTTGATATGTTCATTTGAAAAACATAAAACACTACAGCAAAATGAAATGACTCAGAGGTAACATTACTAATAACATAAGTTTACAAAAAAACGGCATAATAATAATTTCCAACAAATAACTGAATTACTTTGGCAAATGAAGATATCACCATGAAAAATTGAAAAAACCTAATTTTCATAAAAAAATTGTTCAAATATTCAATTATTTGCAAACCAATGTAATAAATGAACAAATAGGGTTAATGTTATCTTTTATCTCCGATGACAATAGTTTTAATTATCATTACACAGGTCAAAGTACTTCATATGTTTGAGAACATTAATGCAAATTCTATAAATAAAAGGTTATCAATGTCAAATTTTGTAGCAACAAACTGGTTGTTTTAGGAAGTCAACTTATAAAATCATTTCTTCATAGGAAAGTGTTAATTGTCTGAAATTTAAATTCGAATGTATGAAATTTTTATGTAATTTCACATACAAAAAGATTACATTTTTGTTTTACAAACTTAAAATGTAGGTAATCAAGTTGGCTTTTATGAACTTGGACCTAAAAATGATTCAATTTTCAGGTTCATTTATTAGACTCAAGCTAAAACAATCTTACAATTACCATTGTCAAGTATTATTCAGTTAACTGGTATTTATACTGAGACTATAGAATTTGAAGACAAAAAGGAGAATTTTTTATTTTGAAAGATCTTTTTAACTGATTTTTTCATTTCAATACATTTCCATTGAAAATGAAACAAAACTCAGTGAATGTTAAAAACTTTTTCAAATAATAAAAAAAATAATTACCTACCTATTTCTCCAACAAGTATTTTCTCTTTTCAAAACATTTACAAATCAATATAAAAACATTCAAACAGAAATAATTCACTGGAATTTTTTATTCTATATGACACTTGTTTGAAATATTTTAGCAACCCAAAGCAGTTTTTGGACGAAATAGTTGTTTGAATTATGGAATGATTGGTGAAGAGATAATTATTGACAAAACGTTTAAATCGTATGTATGTTATTTTCTCAACACCTTTCTTTTCTAGTTCCAGTAAAAATTTTTATGGTGAAAAATTGAAAAGGGAAAGTTTAACATTCATGACAGTGGTGGTGTAGTGCCAGTAATAATACTTCGTATTTGTATCAATAGTATGGTTGACATAATATATTATGTACAACTGTACATTTGCTATTTCAAAATTGAAATGTACCATAAAAATTACTAAATTATAGTGAGCTTGATTGAGATTAGGGTCCTTTTTTGGAATTATAGGCAGATACAAAGAACAGTGTCTTTGGAAGAATTAAAACTGGCCTATTATGGACTTGTTCAGTTCGATGTTTAGGGGCAATTCTGCTCATATCAATGAAATATTTCTTATGCAGAAGGTCCATGGTGGGAGCTCATCCAAGGACTTCAGATAAACAGTTTTATTTGAACAGTTACAAATTCTTACATTGGCTTCACTTTATACAACTATGGGGATCAATATTATCAAATAACTCCTTTCACGGATATTCAACGAGAAACTGAAAATTCAAATCAACCCTTCTCCAGACTAATGATTGGGCAAAATTGTCATATTAACCATGGTATAAGATGTTATAATCGCTTTAAGGAACTATTTGGAGCAACTCACAAATTTTCAAATCTAAATTGCTTCAGAAATAATCTTCATAGATTCTTAAAATAATTATTTAGATAAATTTTTTATGAAAATATATGTTCATTATTATATTATACTTACCATCATTAACGTACTTCCGTCCTAATGTTCTTTGATTGTACAATTGTTTCCTTCTATCAATGAACAGATGATAGTTTTTTTATTACATACTTATTTCATTTTTGTATTTTTGAAGCTTATATTCTTTGACATACATTTGTTATTTCACTTACTTGATGTATCTTGTAGGTTCTGTTATGACTAGTCCAATCAGTTCATAATATATGATGTTTGTCTTTTATACATTTGTATTGACTTCGGTGACGAATAAATTTGATTTGGTTCAATACATTAATTTGATTTTCAAAACCTAACGAATTTTTTCAAGATGTAAAAGGGTTTAATAAATTCATATAAATATTCAAAATATTACAAATTATATCTAATTACATCTGGTTAAACAGTGCTAGGTTAAAATAACAAATTTTGAAAAAAAATTCATTCAAATTGACCAATTCATTGACTCACCTGTGACCAAAAAATGCCACATGAACTGTACTATAGTCCCAGCCCAGGAAATATTGTGTTTAGTTTTCAAGGCCACTCTTAGCAGTCTCTGGTATGATGCCATCGCCCAAGCCATACTCACGAAAGAACTGCCGATGGATAGCAGCTGATGGATCACTGAAAGTTTAAAAAAAGAAGAGGTTACTTTCATTGTTCAGTCGCCAAGTGTTTTGTGAAAAATGAATAACTACATACCACTGCCATAATTTCAAACACAGACTTACATGTAAAAGTGTCATTATACATGTCTTTGCCGTGATTGTGAAATATAATCCCCAACTGTAGAATCAGTTGGGGGGCAGCTTCCAAAAAACATTCCAGAACCCTCAGCAGAGCCACGTCCGAATCTTCCTTCACCATCAACTCGTAATACTTCCTCTGGTTCTCTATGTCTTTGTTCTTCTCGGCTTTCTTTGACTTGATAGCATACTGCAGTGCATCGAAATATCTCAAAATCGGAGCAAGTTGGAACAATAGGACTATTATACAACACAGTTTTCTCTTGGTGAACCTTTTGGTTAGGGTCGTACTTCTGTTCAAGTTATCCGTGTCCAACACGTACATCCTCAGACTAAACACGGTGCTTATGAGAGCGGGAATCATGATAAAGGCAAGAGTGGTAATGAAATAATTCGTTTGATCAGCAGCGTAATACCTGTAGGCCACATTACAGTCGAAAAACACATCAGCCGTGTGACTGACTATGGAGAAGATGAATCCAGCTATATCCAGATTGGTAGCCCTATCTTTTGAAGGTATTCGATCGACTTCATCCCTTCCTGAGTCGCACATTTTGGTTTGATATAAGATGGTCATATTTGGCTAGAATGCGTTGTGTAAAAAAACTGTTGGCACTGTTGGAATTTCACGTAACTATCAGATTCATTTCTTCAAGATGGAAACTGTCTCTTGTATGCTTGACACTACTTCTCATTTGTAAGTTTTATTAAAAATAAAACATCGGGAAAACTCTTCCACGAACATTGATACACTTTCAAAACATCACATCATTGGTTTATTCTGTAAAATGAAGTTGTGAGTCGTGTAATGAATCATCTGAGGTTTCACAGAAAGAATGAAACAAATTATATGTATCAAAGTATATAAAAATAAACTTTTGTCACGGCTGACAGCAGCTGTCAAAATATGAATGTTCAAATTTCCACGTCTGCCAATATCATTACTTACTCATGGCCGACAAATTAGCAAAATCAAATGTTCTATGTTTGACATAAAGCACAGAACATTGTGTTCAAAACGACGGTAAATAGAAGTCTAGTTTTTATGCTTTCAAAATCCATATTTAGGGATTTTTTGAGGTAGCAAATTTCTTATCTGTGTGTTGATATACTTGTATATTGAATTAACTATATATAATAAGCCTTGTGATGCACTGTTTGGAACCTTTGGTTTAGTAATGAATATTACTGGAGTTCTATCCCAACACCAAACATTTATTTTTAGCACCTCGACACGTGTTTAAATCACCAAGTGATCATTTTCAAGAGGAAGGTTAAAATTTAATCTTCCTCTCGAAAATGATCACTTGGTGATATAAGAATAGCACTTTTTGACAAAGGAAATCTAAATACTCAGTTAATACGTCAAGAAGAGTACTTCGATCTCGCCACTGAAGATGACTGCGGCAGTTGTAGTTGAAACGTTCGGAGATTGTAACCGAAGAAGACCACGGCAAAACTCGGAAACCAACCAAAACATTAATATCCACCTATTTTTGTTACAATCCCCAGCTTCAGCTTGTAATAAAAACAACAAGAATGAATTACAAATATTTTTATTCATATCATAAAAATAATCATAAATTATCAATACACAGACAGATTGAATCGCATCATTCAACAAATAATGAACTAATTGTTTTTGGCAATATGTACACTTTTCCTAAGTATTATACACTAAACACAACACAACAACAAATTGAATATAAAATTAGTTTCAATAGAATGGAATGTTGCCAAATATGTACAATTCCTAATTATTTATTTTCAATGTTCTAAAGAAATTTCGTGGCACCAGACTCTGTAACTGAATTTGCTAAAATAATAGTAATCACAGACAAATATTATAAATCAACGAAAAATAAAACAAATGTCACTGGCGGTAGATTTAAACATACCGATATATATTTGTAAATATATATAGTTTCTGAAATGTATTGCCCTTGTTCTGAAAAACACTCAAATTTTGATTATTGACGTTCGCTAAATATTAATATTGCATAATTTCTAATGCAGCTCGATTTGATTCGGAAAAACTTCCTCCCCAACACAGAGCGTCCCGAAAATTTCGAGACACTTTGTATACTATCAGTCACTTTGTAGTGCTCAATCAATAGCTCGCCGGAAACACCGTTTCGTGACATGTTAATTGATCGTCAGCTTTCAAAAACGAATTCAGCGCCATCTATTGACCGTTAGCTACATTGTCGGAGTCCCACCCACAACAATATTTGCTGGGCCTCGACTTTTTTCCTTCGTGAGTAGCTTCAGAGGTAGCTTCTATGTTTTGGAATGAACCGACATTCCGCGTCAAATATGACATTTTTTTGAATAATGATTTGTACTTATCGATATACTGTATGTAATATAACAGGAAGCATTCACCCGCGACAGAGAAAAGCACAAGTTGGAATAAAGGGTCGGTAAGTGCTTTTCCGAGTCGGCTCGTAAGTATATTTACATAAATACTATACAATTAACAATCTTTGGTTAAAAAACAAAAACAATAAAAATACAAAAATGAACCAACAAAATCCATCACTTGAAGTAGATAGGACAACAACACATCCTCAAGTATTGCATATAAATGAATAAGAAAAACTCTTTACCAAAAAATTTTAAAAAAAATTGTGTCGAATCTTAAATCCTGGGAATTGGTTCGGCAAGAAGAATAGTTGATGTAAAGAGAGGCACAAACGAGGAATCTAGTGACATATTGATCTAAACACAGGATCATATTTGAAAAGCGGAGGGTCGTGAAAACTTGAAATTTTTATCAAAAACTGTGTATCAATTTTTTTGAAAATAACATTTGGAGATTGAAAAAACTAATATTGACCTTTAAAAAATTTCCTAAATGTTTTTTTTAATTAAATTTTCACTTTGATGTGAATAACTCACTTTTCCAGTTTACCCAACTTTTCAGTAACTTTCCAGTCTTCCTTTTTGTATTTTATTCGAGGACATGTCGTTTCCTTTTGAAACCTTACGAAATACTTCGCTCAAGGTTGAAATAATACTTAAACAAATTGTCATCGTCGACATGAGATCTAATACAATTCTCAAAAACTTCCTCCTATCTAAGACTTACTCTAAATAATTACAAAATATACATACACAAAGTGTTACGAACCTCTCTTTCAGTATGAAAGTTCAAGAATTGCATCAAAACGTTAAAAATCAGTCTAGTAAGGAAAACAATAAATAGTATTTAGTACACGTGAATCTCGTCCAACAGATACCCTCTTCATCTGGTAACTTTCTGTCCTTTTCGAGTAAAGCCCCAGGCCGTCTCAATTGACATTTTTTTACTTTGTTTCTATTCTATCCAGATAAATGTTTCCTCTGTCACAACATCTTTGGCGAAACACCAAAAGGGTGTAGATTGTTTTTAATTCAGGTGTAAATCGTTTATATTGTGATTACTAATTCTTGTTAATCTCCATTTATATCACAGAGTCTTCTTTTCATGTACTATAATTAAACAAAATCTTTTTTCACTTTTTGAAGGTTTCAAACAATTTTCAGATATATTTCAAAACATAAACATTTTTATAAATTAATAACAAAACATTTTCATATGATTATTGACAATTACGAACATTTTGAAAATGCTAAATATATTTATGTAATATAGTTCTATTTGTAGTCTCTTTTCTTTTTTTTCTAACATTTTTTCAATCGGCTTTTCTACTACCTCTTGCACCCAAATTATTCTTTTTTCAACACTTCTCTGGTTCTTTTTGGTTATTATTGCATTTTATCTATCGTTTTATTTTTTCTTTACATAACTGTCATATTCTGTTTTGAATTTTCATGTTCGCCCATTGTATTTGCAGCAGAAATAAATCTCCATTTTTTTTGACAACGTAAATATAAGAGGGTGGGTTTTATCAACTTTTTATATAGTGATTTGATTCAAAGCTTTATTCATTTTATTGATTTGTTGTATTTAAATTGAAGCATTAGGAATACTATAATTTGGGAGATGAAGAAAAGTTGTTGTTCAATGATGGAGAAGTAGAAAATTAAAGAGTTTTTCCCAAAAACTAATCTCTGCTAAAGATTTTTCCCTGTTCAATTTTTTTTCTAGTCAATTCGACAAGCGAAAATTAAAATATTTCAACTAGGACTGGACAGTTTCTCTCAAGTAAAACTACCTGAAGTTCCCAAATAGCAAAAAAGTTTTGCATTCTCAATATTTTCCAACTCGCGACACTCGAAAAGGGCAAAAAGTCCTCCTCACCGCCTGTCGGAGAGGGGGACGCACCAGCAACCCGGCTAAGTGCACCTTCTCCTGGTCACCGCGTATCAGCCGAACCTTTCCTTGACGAGGAACATGAGCTTCTTCTTGCCCTTGTAGGCGACCTTCATGTTCTCGATGAGCTGCGAGAACTGACCGTGGCCATCGTGCGCCAGTACGAACGTGTCTCGCGCCTTCGTCAGGAAGTCGATGAAGTCCCCATAGTGTCTCGGCGAGATGTGAGTGAGGCGCGAGTGCGTCGTATTGATGTACGCCGCGACGGCCGCCTCGAGCAGCTGCCGCAATGGGGGGCGGTCGTACGAGAGCGGCTTGACGCCCCCGGTAGCGCACCGAGCGCGGTGCGGATGCGTCGCGTGCTGTTTGTCCAGGGGCGGAGGCGGCGGCGGGTGCGGGCATGAGATGCCGGGCGCCGTCATGCTACACCGGCGCAGGATGTCGGAGAGAACGGTGGCGCACTGGACGTTCTTCACCAGCAAAGGGATCATGTTGGACAGCTCCGTCTTACCGAGCGAGTGGCTCAAGGCGCATGCCCAGTGAATGTCATTTATCGCCGGGTGGGTGTCCTGAAACAAAAACATACGACCCTCCATCAAGATAGTTTTCAAGAGTTTATTCAAAAATATATCATTTTTTTTTAATATTCAACGAGGAGTGTTTCTCTATAAAATAGCTAAGCGGGGTCTGAGTAATTACTTTTAGATTGAAACATTCTATGTTCTAAAACCTACTATGATCTACAGTTCCTAATCTAGTTTTAACTACCTGAAAAGAGGCGGTTACAATCATTTCATTAAGTAGTAAAAGCAGGTGAATATAGATGAAAATACTTATTCACTAGTAAAAATCATGTGAACAGCGAATTAAATAATAGATATTATTATTATTATATTATAATTTATTCTAAAGCGCTACAGCACAATTATCTTGTAAGAAAATATTAAGTAACGGGAAGCTATTCAACTCAATTTGGTTGTTGATTAAAAGTTGGGAATTTTTGTACTTTTGATTTCCACACTTTATTCTTGAAATGAAGAGTTTTGAACTCATGATTGAACTCAATTGCCTCTGTAAGTAGGTGAGTAGCATACATTGTATGTTATTAGGGCTATCAAAAACTATAATAAGTCTAAAAATATACCAATAGTTATATTCGCATCTTTATTTCCTCCACTGTAGTCATAGAGTAGAGTTTATGTGGATTTCAAATAATCATGTTGTGAGTAGTTCAGTAATTCATGTATGTAAGATGCCGAGTACTCACATATAACTCAAGTATACAAAGGAAGAAAAAACAATAGTGAGTTGTATACAAATAATTACCTGATTGTAGGCGAGGTGGACATTCTTCATGGCGAGCATGGCTAGCTTATACGCCCTGGTAGGGTAGCCCCGGTGTTCCATGTATCGTGCGATCGTAAACAGCTGAGAAGAAGTCATGATGTGAGACGCCGCATCTACGACGATCTGGTAGGCCGTTTCGAAGGCCAATGCTTCGTTCTCGCACAATGTTAGGGCATTCAAGGCACAATTTGGGGGATCCTTCAAAATACATGGAATATTTTTCAAATACCGACAAATTCGAACAAAAATAATTATTTAGTTCATCAACAAAAAATATAAATGTGAAATTCATAAAACTAGACAAATTACATGATAATAATTATAGAATTTTCACAATCAATTTTATTTCTTGAATAAAATTTGTTGTGAAAATTCTATAATTATTATCGTGGACAGTGTTATTAACTTTTATCAAGAAACGAGTGAGTGTATCCATAATATGAAGACAGATATGTTGACTATCTTCTTACGAATAGGTTATGAGAAAGAAAAAAAAGCCTAACCCAACCAAAAAGAATAATTGAAATCTCACCTTAGTTGCACACTGCAAGGCCAGTGTCCTCGCGCAACTGGACAGTTCTTCCTGCTGACCGAAGTTGAGGTTGAGTCTAATGATGGTGCTGTGGTTCATGATCGTCGTCGCTACAGGCCCCGTCGCTTCAGTCGCCGTGAAGAATTGGTACCAGTTCTGCATTATGGACATGAGGGCGTCCACCCCTACTTCGGTGGCACACGTCACCAGCCACCTAACCATCTCCCTCCTCCTCCAGTTCAACGAAGACAGCGTCATTCTCATTACTTGTAACCCCAACTCAAAAGCTACGCTCAATAGTGTTGGGTGTCTGGGACCGTTTTCTGGCGTTGCGAATCGAAAGGCATCCTGTGCCAGCTTGAACAAATGGGAAGAGCTGTGGATGTGCCTCTGCGATGACTCCAGAACAGTTCTCAATCTCATGACCTCACCTGAAAAGTGGTTTTTCAGTAAAAAGCCATCAATTTATATATATGAAGTGTCATCCCATGGGTACTTTCTTTGACATTATCGCAATGTAATCAATTACTTGTTGTATCAACTAGACGAGATATTTATTAAAGTACAAGTCTAGGAAATTTTACACATTTGATTTTTTATATTATATAAAGTACTTTCTGTACATGAAATACGTTAGGTATTTTGAAGAAGATACATTTTCCAGCGATGGAAGTGGAAGCAATTCAAGTACACTATTTTGATTTGATTTCCTTCCAGAAGTATAGTAAAGAAAAAACTACCTTTACCTTTGGCAGCGCTCAACATGGTGGAACTGAGAGCGCACTGTTGGGTCTCAATGTGGCCCAGAGTAAACCATCGTGGAGACCTACTCATCATGAGCGAGCTGCTGGCATTCCCCCCTAAAGGGTCGTCCGAATCTTCGTGCTCCTCCAACAGAGGCAGCCTCATTGCCCTCAAACCGACTTCGTAGGCTAGATCGGGGTAATAGTTCAGCAGTGACAGGAACATAAACCGGGCGAAAGTGTGCATTGGGATGCTTTCCGGGTGGATGCCGATGCCCAGGCCGCTGGTAGGTCCACCTTCCAACAGGATGATGGCCTGCCGCCTCAGGACTGCCACCAAGCTGTTGTCTAATTCGATCTCTTGCAGTTTCGCTATGAGGCGGTCTTCTTGTTTGCAAGCTTTCTCCTGAAAAGCAAGGAATTAAACGGAGATTCCACAGAGTTCTGGCTTGGAGCCAATAACATGTACGGTGTGTAAACCAAAATAAATGAATACCTGAGCATAAAGTCCAACCGGCATGACTCTTTGCTGTCCCAAACCGATCAGGGCCACTTCGAAAGCGAGTGTCAGATATGTTTCCGACCTGTCTCGCGATCCTACAACAGGTACGTGGTGATATCGCGGTCTGATATTATTGTGTTGGTCCTCCATGCCCACCAAGTCTGAAAATAATGAAGTGTCAGATTCCTTATGACTGAAAACTATGACTCATTGCATAAAAAAGTTTCATATAGAACAAATTAGTTTAGAACTACTCCAATGGGGAAGATCCGTCAAATAAACACTTTCTACTAAACTTACCCAAGTAACTCGGCGTTCTAGGCCTGTCGTGGTCCGGAATGGCCGACGCGTCTGCCAGAGTGTCGAATAGACACCCGATGGGGTCCAAAGGGTGTCCCACCCAGCCGTCCAGGTTAGTAGGGGCGTTCACCGATGTCGTCGAACAGGAATTTACGTTGCATTGTCCCTGGCATCGCGACGTGCACGCCGTCATTTTGCAAGTGGAATGGCTCTTGCTGGTGCCGCCTCCACTACTGCTACTGCTGCTTCCGGCGGCGGAGGCGGTACTCTGCTGCTGACTCTCGTGCCACTTTCGCTGCGCCACGAGCTGCTGCTGCTTCATGGTACGGATAACGGAAACGGCGAGCCGCAAGGCTGCCTCCATGTGACCATGGGAGCGGAGAGAGTCAACTCGGGCAGCACACAACGGAATTGATTCTACAAAATTAAATGAAAATAGAGTGATGAATGTGAAATTCGGACTGCTTCAAGGATCATTTTTGGGGCCTATCTGATCACCTGTGTATAACTTAATTTGGTACTGACCAGAAAGCCTGCACTTAATGAACAATTTGCAATAGTTTAATAGCCCATTTTGAATGAGAACTTTTGAATCCATCGTTTAGTTAACATGTCCCCATCTTGAGATAACAAAGGTAGCTTGAAAATAATTCGAAATGCAACAGTGAAAAGTTTGCAAAATTTTCGGTATTTGCTGATAAATAAAATTTTGATGAGTCGAATTTGGAACCTCTGATGGGAAATGAATCTATTGTTCTGGTGAGGGAAAAGTGTTTGAAATAGAAACCATTTTTTCCCGAAAGGTTCTTTGATGCTTTCATAGCAGCCTTGCTACACTCATGATGGCGATATGGATTGTTAACTAAATTCAGAGACATCTAGTATAGTGCAAGAGACAGTTATAATTAAATTTGTGTAATTTTACTCACCGTTCCACAAAGGCTGCCCTTGAGAATTAAAACTACCAGAACTGGAAGTATCAGGAACATGAGAACAGTAGGTATCACTAGACAGAATATTCTTGAGGTGCATATTGTCCCAAGACATGCTAACAGCATCCAAAGCCCTGCAAAAATAGAATAGAACATCATTCATCTTTGAAAATTCTAAAATCATAACATGCAAATACATAATTTTAACAGACTAGCCATGATGAAGATATAAATTGAAAGTATATTTGTATGTAGATTAAATAATTAAATGAAGTTAATATTTCAGAAATGTATACATTTCCCAACAAAGTAAAAAGTATTCGATAAATGATAATTTAGTAGAGCTCTAGGGACTCATCATAAGTTCCTATATTTCCAAGTATTTTTTGTTTTGTCGTAGCAAATGATACCTCGATAACCCGTAGACTCCTTCCCTAAGAGCTAATTATTTGGATTAATATAAATATTTGCACAGTTCCTTACCTATGAAATATAGATCTAGGTAACGCAGGCGTATGTGACTTAGCAGTACTCCCCGTCAATCTCATTCGCTTACTACTCCTATGTGAGTACGAATCGTCGTCATCGTCAGAACTGTCAGACGAATCATATGCTGCCCGATTCCTGTCTCTTTCTCTCTCTCTGTCTCGATCCCTCCTGTCTCTGCGGTCCCTCTCTCTATCGGCGTATCTATCTCTGTCTCTGTACCTTTCGTCATACCTGTCGCGATCTCTATCCCGGTTCGAGTACTGAAAAAAACAAAATACATAGCACCGTGTTCTTTAAAACCAGGGCTAACACATCATCGAGTTTGCCCAACCTTACCGAATCTCTGGATCCTTGCTGCAACCTAAAATCGGGGTCTTCTGGTGGACACACGTCGATGATTGTCCATTTTTCAAGCAGGGTTTTCCACTGATGCTTCTCATGCAGGTTGCAATTAGGGTTCAGCACAATGCAGACCCACAAGGACCCGAGTTGGTCCCACAGCTGGCGACACTTATCGGTCATTGGCGTGCCTTGGTTTCGCCACATCTGCAGCCTCGGATCTGACAGGAACTGTTCAGTTATAAGAGTTAACATTCGGGCTCCGTTCGAGTCCTGCGCTCTGAGCATTTCTCTTACCTGTTGAAAAAAAAATCCATTGTTTTTTCCACTGATTTCGAGGTAGAGAT
Source organism: Leptinotarsa lineolata (assembly GCA_015342045.1). Lineage (NCBI taxonomy): Eukaryota > Metazoa > Arthropoda > Insecta > Coleoptera > Chrysomelidae > Leptinotarsa > Leptinotarsa lineolata. Next base: position 36,615 of record WOGR01000001.1, on the reverse strand, counting down.
TGTTAATTTTGCAATGACAAATGTGTAAATTCAGTTTGTGGGCCAGTAGACGAATTTCGTAAGGTATTCAAAATAAACTTTATTTCGAATAACTACCTAGTTAATTTAGGAAAGCAACTCTGAATAAAGCTACTTTTATAAGACTATTTATGCAAATAAACATCAACAACCGTCGAAGTACGCCAAATATGACAGTAACTTACTTTTGAAAACAGCGAATTCAACTGCTTGTTGGCATTGTAGTAGGCGCCCTGAGAAAGATAGCTTTTGACTTGTTCGCAGACTTGCTCTTCGTCCAAGTGCCAAGAGTGTTCATCGTCTGCCGAGGCCCCCGCTGTTGGGTCGGGGGCCCCGGGTATCTGATTGATTTCGGAACGCTGCTGCAGTATCTCGTCCGCCAACTTTTGGGCAGTCGGCAACACCTCCGTGTGGTGCTCTGAGATCAGGTACTGGACGAACTTCTGCAGCTGTTGTCTGTCCATTTGGAGAAGGGTTTCTGAGAAGGAAGAAAGAATCCTGAATGTCTTGAATCGTAGAGTTTGTAGAAAATTAGTTTGTTGAAGCTGGGCATACAGAAATGAGTGTTAAAGTCCATCGAATTCTAATAGAAAACTTTATACAGGTTAGTAAGGTCAACATATTCCCTTGCGAAGATGCCATCTATGGGATCGATAGAGAACTCAATCCTCGGATATCAAAGAGAAACGAATGAGTTCTCAATCGATCTCATAGATGGCGCCTTCGCCAGGGAAGATGTCATCCCACTTACGTATTTAGGATTGTCGTTCAAGAAAAGCTAAGTTCAGCAACGCATTTGTGGTACAGCCTAGCACCACTCATGAGATCTATGGCGAGTCGAAACAGCGCTGTCTGGTGTTGAATCATCAATGCGTTGTGTTTGGGCTCTGGTTATCAACTGTATACAGGTGTAGAAAGAGCAAAGTTCTAATTTACTTTGATAAGTTACTGCGTAAATATATATAGTTTTCCATTACAATTTTTTTCAGAGTGCGTATGATGGAAATCAACAGAAAGCTCATTGAAAATTGTTAAGCATACTTACTACCGAACAGATTATTGTTAAAATATTATTTTCTCTGCAGCTGCTATTCAAATCGGGGTATTTCAAGACAGTATACTGTAACCAATTTCTTTTTCTGGTGACTGCAAGACTAACCTCTTGCATAAATGCTTGACAGGTATAATTCAATGTCCAGCTTGGTATTAGCCGGGGAAATAGTCGCTTTTCGGCAGGCATTTACTTACCAGAACTTACTGTGTAGATATGTTGGGAGAGATGAATGTTTCGAGATTTCAATTCGGAATATTTACTTTCTTATTGGTGGTATTTAATTTTCATTATTTGATTAGTTTGGTGGAATAATTTTTAATCACCAATACACAAATAAGTTTATTCTTTTGAAAAAAGTAATTTATTGTGTGCTGGAATTGACGGATACTTCAAAATCCACGAAGTATTCAGATAAACTTGTGAGATTTTCACCGAACAGTTTACAATAACGAAACACTTGTTAATAGCTTCCTCAGGCGTGTTCATACATTATGAGCACGAAGCTATTATATAGCGAAACATGTGTTGCGGTTTTGTAAACTGCCAAGTGAAAAATCTCACAATGAAGTGTTACTTGAATAAGTAATTAATTCAACACAAACTATCATTCCATGGCTTGAGACACATTTTTGTGACTGCATTTTGTGATACACCTGTGGTGATCTTTTTGGATGTAAATTTAAATTATTCTCTAATATAAATATTGGAATTATAGCCAAAAGTTGATTTTCTTATAAATCATTTTAGTTTTTCGATAATAAATTATATATTTTTAGAAAATAGTTGACGATTTTGACACAGATGTGTTGGATAAGTTGGAATTCCTTTTATTCAAAGACACAGAGGCTTTCATTAATTTCAAAGAAAGAGTTTTAAATCTACAACACATCTAATTTCCATTGAAAAAAAAAACATTTAATAAAAAATATATTTTATTCAATAAAGGCAAGATATTGCCCAAATATTGTATTGAATTAAAAAATAACTTATACTGTATGTACAAACAACCAAAGCCAAAAAATTACTTCACGAAATGTGCAACACCGGCAACAACCCTAACCCTCCACCTTTGGCACTGCTTCCTGAAGCCCTCCCCTTCGCACCCTTCTTGGCCCCTGCTCCGGCTCCCTTCTTCGGGCTCCCCCTCTTCCTCATTCGCGGGGTCCTCGGCTTGCGTGAAGCCCTCGGTTTTCGCTTGTATCCTGACCTGAAGCGCTTTGCCCCTCTGGTGGAACCGCTGCTGCCACTCGACTTCCTTTTGATGCCACCATTCTGCGAGCTCGGTACGCACCAGTCATCCTCGTCCTCGAATGAACTGAAGCTTGGTGTTTCAGGAATCTTCGCGGCCGTCTCCAGGGCGTCGACTTGATCCCTGAATTTCTTTGTGATCGCTAGGAAAAACTCACCAAACTTCTTGTAATTGGCCGTGGTCACGTGCTGGATCTTGAGGAACTCCTCTTTGGTCTTGGGCAGCACCTCCGACATAGATTTAATTGCGGAGAGGTTCATGATCGAGGACAAGGTGACGTTGCGCTCCAGAGCCAGGCGCCGGCACTCCTCTAGGAGGTCCTCGTGGCACTGGACTCTAAGAGCGGCGACTTTTTGTTTGTTGAACTTGACTAACGTGGCTTTCTTTGCCACGGGAAGCGGTTTGGACGGTCCCGGATTCTCTGAAGGTCTCGGCTTCTCTTCTATCTCAGAATAACTCGCGTCTTTATCGACGATTGGCTTCTCGCTGGTCTTGCTCACTGACAACACCATTTTCAAGTTGGGTGCGTTCAAGGTTCCGAACTTGGGCCCCGGTTTGATGTATACCACGGGGAACTCACCCGTGTAGATGACGTCGTCTGAGAGGATGCTCTTCAATATCAGATCTTTCAGAATGCGCTGCACATCCATCCTGTCCATCCTGGCGCCGAGACCAAAGCACTTGTGCCTGTCGTGGCCCCTCTCGAGGATTTTCTTGGCCTTGGAGCCCTTGTAGACATCTGCGGCGTGCAGCAGTGTGACGTTTCCTTGTTTGGCAAGATCAGCTACGAGCTTTCCCAGGTCACGCGCCTCTTTTGTCACGTCGACGATCTTGTGCTTGTTGACGTTCTCGCAATTGTCGCACGTGGTGGCGCTGTTGCTGATGCAGATCTGCCGGTTGAAGTTCTCGCCGAGATGCAGCAGCTGGATGTATCTGCGGCAGTCTACTACGTTCTCCGCGTACGACACCATCTGCTTGAGGTTGTCAAAGTGACCCTCCAATGTCTTCCAGTTGGTGTTCTTTTCCATCTTCAAGATCTTCTGCAAGCGTTGCGAATCAGAGTAGTTGTAATAGAGGTAGGAGTAAGAAATCTCTCCGTCTCTTCCGGCACGTCCACTCTCCTGGTAAAAAGCCTCGATAGACTTGGGTATCGAGTTATGGATGACGAAGCGAACGTCGGGCTTGTCAATTCCCATCCCAAACGCTATAGTAGCAACTATAACGAAGAATCTGTCTTGCATCCATTCCCTTTGAATAGCCTCCCTGATGTTGTTCGATAACCCGGCGTGGTACGGCCTCGTCTTGACTCCCTCCTTGTTCAGGTGGTTGGCCAGGGTCTCGCAGTCATTTCTTGCGAGGCAGTATATTATCCCAGACTTTTTGAAGAACTTTTGTTTTATCAGCTTCGTGATATCCTCAGAGGCGAATTTGCCTTTCTTCGGTATCACCTGGTACTTAATGTTCGGCCTGTTGAAGCTCATGATGAACCTCTTTACGTTCCTCAGTTTCAGGATGTTGATCACATCAGTTTCTACTTGTTTAGTCGCAGTGGCCGTCAGGCACATTATGGGAACATCAGGAAAGTCCCTGCGTAGCAGAAAGAGCTGCTTGTAGTCTGGCCTGAAGTCGTGACCCCACTGAGACAGGCAGTGGGCTTCATCGATGACAAACCTAAGATACAAAAAATAAGCTTTATTATTCACTTGAAACAATAATGGCAATATGTCTACCCCAATATCAAACACTTCACTGCAATCAACAATGAAAAATAATTTAATTTTCAGAAGAATAACCAGAAGGATTCATTTATCAAATTGAGTTTTGTAATTACCCACTGATTCTGTTTGAAATATGTTTTCCCCGTTAACCAGCTATCGTTAAACAGTCCTCAAAAATTGAAACTTGTACGAGTTAAGGGTTAATGAGGTCTTACCCTTTAACATGTGCTTCCCAGCATGGAAGTAGTTGTTTTTTCCAAAAATACTTTTTTTGTATAAATCAATGTTCGTATGAAAGTAGTTTTGGGAGAGATTTTTCTTCCAGTCTGTATCTGAAAGTAACTTCCATGCATGAGCTACATACCTTTGTAGAGTGTATTTTATATTTAATTGCTTTCCTCCTTCCATCTGAAGTTTCCCACATTTTTGAATAATGAATGAAGTGAACCAGTATATTATCAACTCTATACTTAGAGAAGTCCCATCTGGTCATTTGTTCAATTTTATAAAAATGATTAACATTTACAAACAGATTTGAAGTTCATCAAAGTAAATGATTTACTTGGTTTGAAGATGAATATTGAAATATCATCATATGCGATTGGAAGTAATGAATTAAATTTGCAAATGAAAAAACTATGTTATCCTCATATAATACAGTACCAAACACATATAATAAATTGCTGTATAGAAGAAAAGCTATTCCCAACAGCTTGGAAGAGAGCAGAGGTAAAGCCAGTTCTGAAAACATCTGACCCTATAGATTATAAAGATTTGCGTGTTATTAATGTTTTGCCCACTCTCTATATTAAGTTCTCCAAAATGTTTGAAATTTTGCTGTTATTTGTATTTCTTATATAGGTACTTCCATGTTACTTAATACCAGCAGCATAATGATAAATTAAAGCCCTTCATAACTTGTGAATTGCTCCATTTTTTTAAATCATGTTCTGGATCACCCTGTATATAATGAATTGTATCTATCAGCATGAGTTTCACTTACCTAGCCAATTTTCCTCGCTGATAGAGAGCCTTCAGCAAATCAATAATGCTCCTTGCTGCAACAATCTTCTCCGGGGTGAGGTACAATAGTTTTATGAGGGGTTCCCGGCAATGAAGCTTGGATAGTATTGTATCGCTTTCCTCCCGTGTAATGTCGGAACACATGTGAGCAGCGGCTATATCTAATCCGTTCAACTTATCCACCTGATCATTGATAAGAGCCTTCAGAGGCGAAACGACGATGGTAACACCCTCGCTGAGTATAGCCGGAAGCTGGTAGCACAAACTTTTGCCTCCCCCTGTAGGCATGAGGACGAAACAGTCGTTTCCATTGAGGCTGGCATTGATAATCTCTCTCTGGTGGGGGCGAAACGTTCTTAAACCGAACTTCTCCCGCAGAACCTCCTCCATTACTTCGGAGAAGTGATAAATCTCTTTGAATTCTTTAGAGTCATCCTGACGGTTCTCGAACGAGTTCACGGGAGTAAATGACTTCTCGTTAAAGGCGTCCTCGTTCCAATCCACATCGGCCAGTTCATCAGCATAATTACTTTTGGGAGTGTCCTTTGTGCTGAACTGCTCATCCCAATTGACGCCTTCCAGATCAAAATCGTCAGAAAATGCTTCAACTTTTGCCGATGGTGACTTTTTGGATGAACTTTCCCCAAACAGCCTTTCAAAAGTCGCATCGTCCATGTAATCATTTTGGTCTGCATTTAGAGATTGGCTTATGAAGGTTACTTCATCGTCAAGATCAATCGTGTTCTTTGGTGACTCATTCTTTGATAGCACACAGGAATTGTCTGATGAACTAATACTTATATGGCTTTTTTCCTTGTTCAGGTGAGTATTTGCTATTAAAGTACTTTCGATGCTGGGTAAGCTATCTTTACTCTTCTTTGAGAGGACTGGAGAATACAAACTCAAACTAGAAGATTTCAATGCAGAGCTGGATGATGGTTTGTTAAAAACAAATTTTTTCGGCTTGATTTCAGAAGTTGCATGAAAATCAATAGATTCACTCTGTTCTTCAATTGAATCACCGTTCTCACCCTTTTTTAGGGTTGAATCATCTAATGAATCAACTTGGTCATTGTTAACGATCTTATGAGGTATTTGCTTCATGGCCTTTGAAGTGTTTCCAGATAACAAATCACTGTTATCCTTTTGTCCTTGACCATTAAGAATCCCATCGAATGTGTTTCCACTAGGTCCCATTACTGACTTTTTTTTGAATTGAAACTTGTTTGTCGCTGTAGTAGATTCCACCGATTTTATAGATGTTGTTAGTTTCATCTCAGGTATGCTTTCCGTCGAATTTTGTGAAAGATATATTCCTCTCGAAGACACCTGGTTTTCGACACTGGTACTTGCGTGAATGGTAGAATTGGAAGGCACATTGGTGAGAATATTCTTGAAATTGACCTTCGAATTTTGTACCTCGATGTAGTCACTTTTACTACACTTCGAACTGTCAGATATTTTCCCCAAATGTTCCTCAAACTCGGTGCTAACCCTTTTTCGGTCTCCATCATCAAAAATACTCTCAAGTTGTTTCTCTACAGCATCAGCACTAAAGAAATTACTTTCCACTCCTTTCGAAGAAACTCTTTGTGGTACTTTACTAGAATCTTTCCGAAAAAAGGGCGAACTAGTTTCGGAGGTGTTTTTTTGATTATTCGTCTGCTTTTTGAAGATGAACCTTTTAGAATTCAAAATGTTTCTCCTTTTAAATTCTTCAAAAAAATCTCCATCGTCGGCCATTGAAACTCAACCCACAACGAAAGTACCATAACTTATAGACTTATTTTATTAATCCGATAGTGAATCTTTACTTGATAAAAAAATATATAAAATAGATTAAATTTTAAGAAACAATAATTACTTTCGTTCAGTATACATAAACCTCCATTTTGAGGTAATGTCAACTGTCAAACAGTCTTCTTCTCATTTTGTTCGAACTAGTCACTTGGCTTCTGTTATTATGATATTTAGCCAGCATACAAGATAATTTTTCTCGCTGCAGCATCATTCAGTTTTTATTGGATTCGTTTTTATATGTATTATGCGGATACTTCCTAGTTGTTGTTGTTTAACTTACTGAGTACCAAGATATGTATCGTGATGTAGAGTGAATACATATAATATAACTATTGGACCGACCGTGCCGTCACTGCGGACTACATTAAAGAAAGAAAGTCTGTGAAATTATTCCATCTTTCACAATCTTTCTCTTTCTTCAGGTTACATTTAAGAGGGAACAGCTGACTAAAAGTATTCCAGCCTTTTCTAATAACGCTGTCTTCAATCCCCTCTTTTTAAATGTTTGTCCGATAGTTGTAACATGAGTGAATAATTTTTTAAATTATCAGGACTTCAAAAGGTGTTTTTCAGTAAAGTCCTATTGGGTAGAAATAATTGAACACTCTTTAATAAGAACTATACAATATTTATTTACATACTCGTGAAAACTGTCAGTTTAAGACAGCCTCAACTGAAATATTCCAAAAAGAAATGAGTGTTTAAACACCTGTTATGTTATATAAACATGAAAATAATGTTGAGAACTGTGCAGGGTTGTCCCTACTTTTAATATCAGTTTTCTTGATTCTCAAAGTTAATTTGAATTTCTCAAACTTGTTTAACGATATTTCAAGTTGATTTCTGTAAATATGTTTAGAGCATTTCTGAATGCGGTCCTATTATACCAAAATGACGTTTTTTCAATGACAATTAATTGATTGAGTTTTGAGTGATTAAGATAAGTTTTTTTGCAAAAATGTATGAAGTGAAACTCATTTGTTTTAGGTTTTTCAATCATAGAGAATAGCTGGAAGAGTTGAAACAGATTTCCCAATTTTCAGCACATTTATTCCAGTTTTTCGTGTATCTACAGACTTTTCCAATTCAAAATTTGTCTTCATTAAAAAATTAAGTGAATTTTTCCGGGGAAAATAACTTTACTATATATTAATCAATTGATGGGTACTTCAATATTTACTCCCGACAAACTGAATAACCTTTGGGCATTTTCAGAGATGAAATAAGGTCTTATTTCTGGTATCTAGACTAGACGATGAATGCGTTTGATAATTGCAAATACATACAATATTTTATGCACTTAGCGTAAAATTTTCGTAGAAGAGTTCGCTACAAACATATTAATTTACAGCTTGTCAAATATAGGAAGAGATTTGAGAATTTCTGATCTCTCTCTCTCTTTCGCTAGTACCGTACAATCTAAAGAGAGAGAGAGCATAAATTCTCAAACCTCTTCCTATATTTAACAAGCTGTACTGATTGGTTTATCGATTCAGAGTTGAATTTTCCATTTCTTTACTATCTTCGGATTTTGGAGAAAGCTAGTCATTATGAAAAGTTCACTTTCATATTCGTATAAATGAATATTACAATAAATAAATGTAACAACAAAAATTTGAATGTTTGCAACTACGGTTCCTTAAGACGAAAATTAATGTTTCCCTGAGTTCGATGTTCAACTTATCGACGCTAGATGTCGCCTACTCCGCAATCCTTGATCTCCAGAATATTAAACACATGAGTTGATAATTGTCAGCTCTTTTCGAATTCGAATTAGATAGATTGACAAACAATCATTCAAAATAAGACATAATCTTTGCCAACAACAAAATCACAATATTTCTAGCAAAACAAGCGGAGCCATCGATTTTCCGCGCCCTGAACGAGGTGTAGTAAGTAACCAGAGAAGCGAACGTGATAATTAGTTTAAATCATGTCTGAATAATAAATAATTGAATGTCTCTCCCACTCCCTTTTTCGGAAATCTCCGCCCAGGCGCTCTAACGATTTCATATTAGACACTCTTTTTCTGGGCAGACGAAAGTGGAAAGAGAAGAGAGCACCTATGTCACGTTGGCCAGAACGTTCGAAAACTATCAAGTTTCCCTTCCCCTATAAAAATGTAATACTATCAACCCCCTGAGGTTACAGGTTATGGACATGGGCGTAGGAAAGGGATTTTACAAACAAGCTATAATCTGAAAAATATAGCCAGCATCGAATGTTAACGGTCTTGGTAGGTGGAAATGGTGGTTAATTTTTTTATTAATTATTAATTTCATGAGACCTCACTTCTTATCTCTATTTTTCTCTGACTCTCCTTTGATTCTGACTGGAAACACTATTTTCCATTTTGCAAAAATAAAAACTTGATTCAATATAAAAATGGTGAGCCATTGAAGGTAAGAAATTGGAGAGGACCGAATGCACGTCTGAAAACTGTCCAAAAACAAGCGCTTTTCTCAAATACCAGAAAGAAAACTAATTGCAAACTCTGAAATTTGTTATGTGTTACATTACAAACAAAAATACTATCTCACAGGAGAGAAATATCATTGGCTAATAGATAAACGGATTCTGGAAAAAATAATATAATCACAAAAACAATGAAAAAATTTTGCGGTTTTTATATATGTTGAAGGCGAAATCGACAGATAATACGTTCCAGAGATACCGTAGAGAAGTTGAATATTTTTCTCATTTTCACAGATACTTCTCTAGGCTATGTACTCGGCAGTAAAAAATTCCTCATGAAATATACTGAGGAAACTTTTTTCTATCTTTAGCCCATCGGATGAGCAATGGGTGCTCAATATGTGTTGACTGTCCTAAACTGTCAACCAGTTGAAATATCTTCCGAAGACAAACAACCCGACTTCAATTCCTAAAAAAATCTTGAGCAGCATTCGCGAGAGGAAAAACGTATTTCCGATTCTTGAATATTTGGAATCAGTTATATACCTACAGTTTGAGTCCAATTAACTCTGAATTGTCTACAATTAGCGACGCGGGAATTCTAAGAAGTGAAACGCTTGGGAGTCTTGTAACATACTCCGGGTACAATTAAGTGGAAACCATAAAATGCAAGATTCTATGTTACCGATTAAAATTCATGAAATATCACGGCGACATGGCGAGTTTATATACATTTTACAAGAAAAGAGAGCGCATCCAACTTATGGAGCATAAAATAGCGAGGTTGCGAGAGTAATTATTAGACAAGGGCAGTCTCAAAATTATGTACCTGATAGATTCTAAATATCTTTTTTCAATTTATGACAAAAACCTATCTAAAAAACATAAAGACTCATGCTTTGATACTTTTGATTGGTTTTTTCAATTTATTGTAATTTCAGTCGAAATCCACCGACAACGACAGAAAAATAACTATACATAGTCATTGACTATATATGGCTACTTTCATAAACTACACCTTACGATTTGATCTCCACAAACAAACACAAAACAAATCGTGAGGTGTAGGTTATGAAATTACGATGGATCTTCATCAAGTAACAGCCGAATAAATAAAAAAAAACATATGGCTACGTCGACAATGAAAATGGAAGTATTTCTGTCATTCATCACAGAGAATATTTTAGAATCACAAAACTATCTTCAATCTTTATTTATTCGGTCTTGCCGTTTCCAAGATACTATGAACCTCAGGGAATTCCGTTATGTTGCTGCTTGTCTCCACGTCGGTGAGTATATTTTCGAAACGGGCCACATTCGCTCCGTTCCGGTCCTGGTTTCGGGAAGACGAAAACCACCGAAACGAAGAGAAAATGAGAATTAACCGACGACCGCTCTCTGACGAGTTAACAAATTCCCGCGATGCCGAATGGAAACGAAACAGGAGTTTAATTTGTTTTAAAGCGGAAGTGACGAAACGTCGATTCTTCCCTGAACCTCAGCCTGCCGAAAGATAGGATCGATACGCGATATCGTTCATTGAGGGCGAATGCGTTGCGTTTTAGGAAAAAAAAGGGGTTTGACAATCACATTTTGCATCCTGATAGGCAAAAAGTGATTTTTCGGACTTTTTGGTAGGTACTTAACTAGCTAACCCGACGAACTTCGTACTGCCTTCGAATTAGTAAATGTGTTAAATTATTAGCTGAGTTATATATTAGGTAACTTTCTTATATTGTGTTCGTGAATTACGAATTCCACTACTACACACAGAGTAGTTTCAACTATTTACAGTCATGTAATGATTATTATAGAAAGTAAAATGAGTCATCAGTAGATTTTAAATCTCAATAATTAGAACTGTAGTACTGCAAAAGTAGACCTGACAAAACTGAACACAGCGCTTTTCTCTTGCGATTTCTTCTTCGTCTGTATTGGATTGATTCGCAGTCTAACTTCATTACGGCTTTGTTATAAATGATTTGATCTTCTCACTCGGAACATTGTTGATAACGCTGTGATGGATATTAGTGACTTCGCTTTTATTATGACTAACTATTATTCACCCGCGCCCAATTACAATGCTAACCTCAATTGTAGTTGCACGCATTATGCCTGTAATAACCTAACAATAGGTACTGAACGTTGTCCATTCAATTTTCATGATTTTTTAAATGTTTTAATTTGTTTGTCAATTTTTTTAAAATCAAATGGTTTATCTTGATATTTCAAATGTTTTTACATATCATGCTGTTCAAGACGGAACAAATTAAAAATCATGAAAATCAGTTAAGCCATTTTTGAGTTCTAAATGGCGTAAATAACAAAGTTGCGACTTTGCCGTTGGTTAAATATTTTTCAGTTTTGGTGAATTTGTGTTTTCTTTGCCATTTTTAAGATTTTGCAGAGGAGATTGTGAAGAAAATAAAGGAGATACTTAGTAGGATACAGGAGAATATATATCTACGACCATAAGAGAGTGTAAAAGCAAACCAATAAACACGATACCAACTTCTTGGCGAAACAGCTATTTACTTTCAACTTGACGATGTTTCCCGATTTTTTATGTTGGTCAATTTATGTTGGTCAATGTCACAATTGAACAAAGAGTCCTATCTCAAAGTTAAATTGGTTTTTTATCCATTGATTCTCTCAAGTCTATGTATTGCCTTGTTTTTACTTTTTTAGAATATTATATGATATCCCTTAAAGACTTTATTATATTTAATGTAATACTGTAATATAGTATAATGTAATGTATTCACATGTTAATAATACTAAGAGCTACACTCTATTCGTTATGAAAAAACAGTTCATCGGATCTGTAACACTAAAAAACATACTTCTATCGTGAGTTAGAGCAACAAAAATGTTGTTCAAATAGATAGGATCCATGTATTCATTTAGTTAGTCTATTTCGCCCATCCGAGCGATCATGTGATTATCTAATTTACTATCATTCAGAATTACAGACATCAAAGAAGCAAGTTTTTGTGTTCAGCTCCGAGTCTATTCAGGAAATTCAATGGGTTCCTCGGCTTTTATATTCGTTTCAAAAGCCTAATTAAATTATCTCTCGAAATACACCATTCACTAGCACTAGCAGCTCAAATGAGGCTGCGACGGGGTTACGAGGAGAAAAATATCACCACCATCATTTTCGATATCTCAGTATATTTGAAACATAAATAACTGAAAGAAGTACGTTTCGAAACACATTTTCAGTATGCTCCAACAACTCAATCTACCAGATGAACAGTTTTTTTTTAACTCACCTGAAATAGGAACTCGCAGCCTGACAATCTCTGCATTTCTGATTCGATATAAGGATAAAGCTACGACATGTTGACACCAGAATATGTCTTTCGTCTCGCAACTGCATGTTACTGAAGTTATTTTACACCTAAAAAAGAAAGGTAAATGAATACGAAATATCCAGTGACTTCATAATGCATATAGTGATCAAAAACGAAAAACAAAAACCAATAGCCTATGAAAACAATTTCCTGGACAACTGTGGAAGAAGATCCTGGTAACTATATAGGAAGGTTTATAATGGATCCTAACAGATCAAAGCAGGTCATTGAAATATTTAAATCTTTCAAATAGCCAGTAAAGGATGAAAATTCAGAAAAATCTGGGCTCACTGAAGTGAGTATAAACTCATATAGGGTTTCAAAAACTTATTTGAAGCAAACAGAAATTAAATATCCTTGTAGATGTCAGGTCATGAGGATTTCTAAGACAATGAGCCATTTTAGCTTCAAAAATTAAAAGACAAGTATTTTTTGAACTAATTGCGAAAGAAAACTGCTAAATTCTACAATCTTATCTTATTTCAACAATTTATTCGATTTAAAAATCAGAAAATCATTCAGATGTAAGTATATGTTCTCCAGACAGTATTGATTCGACAATCCGATTTTTCATTCTCTTTCGAATCCAAACTTAGCAAAAGTTTCCATGACGAGTCGGTTGAAAAATTTCTCCAGTTCATCGGAAAACCCTGCTACATAAAGAAAGCAGCAGCGCACAATAGTGCAATTTAAGTTTTTATCTTTGACAGAAAAATATTTGGATTCGAAAGAAATCCTGAAGGGAATTTACAGCCTGCATATTTCACAGCGATTTTCTTTTGAATTTCGCTCAATCGAGGATCGACTGGATTCGGGTGGACCACGTGACGTATTTTCATGATGATGTATGCCTATAATATGATGCTGAATCACTCACCTATCAAAACTAACTGAAACCTTGAATTTTTGTGGTGGTTCGGGAGCACCACAAGGCAATGTCGCAGTTGGGGAGGATCGTGAGGCGGTTACGATGCCGCTTAGATGAAAACCTGAAAATAAAAGCCTTCGTTAGTTACCTAACATTAGTTAAATTTCCGACTATAGTAAGATTTATAAAGAAATAAGTACGTGTATATTGTATATATCAGAGTACCAACATTATTGTTGTAATCATCACTAGTGAATGTAAAAATACTGTTAGTTAACACCTGGGCTGAAAAATTCCGGGTCTAAGAAAGAAAACGCGTTTTTTTGTTTAAAATGGTCTTTTTTCATCAACGTAATCTCCATCAAAAGCCACACAATCATTCCAGCGCCGCTCTAACATTTCAATGCCAATTTTCTAGAACAATTCATGTTTTGCCTCAAGATAAGCCTCAGTTTCGGTAATGACCTCTACATTCCAGCGAAATTTCTTACCGGTGAGCATTTTTTTGAGGTCTGCAAACAGCCAGTAGTGGCTGAGAGTCAAATCTGGTGAATACGGTGGACGCGGGAGCAATTCGAAGCCATTTCATGAATTTTGCCATCGTCTTCATTGATTTTGTGGATTTTTTTTTGTTTTCTGGTATTATTGCTTCATTTGGACGTCCACTGCGTTCTGCATCATCGGTATCTCTACAACCACGTTTGAAGTCAGCAAACCAGCGTTTAATTGTTGTTTCTGATGGAGCGGCATCCTTATAACACTTTTCAAATCATTGCTTCGCTTGAACGGTATTCAAGCAGTGTAAAATTAAAACACGAAATTGTTTTTGATCCATTGTTTTAAAAATAACAAAAGTAGTGTCACTTTTAGCACAATAATATCATAAAATTTAAACAGCTTTCTTTTGAAGGTTAATACTAACTGAAAAAGTGGTGAATGCAATAACACTAGCGCCATCTATGTGTTGGGCCCGAGACTCTTCAGCCCATGTTGTACTTCATTTATAACTCAAGAACTTCAGGACCGATTTTGATTTGTTGGGTTTCTCTCCGCCGGAAATAGAGAGTTTGCTTAGAAACTCGATATCAAGACAGGAATTTAGGAACTACACATATCATTTTAAAATTATGAATTTGAGGTAAAAAACTATTATGAAAGCAATGAACTGATTGGTAGTAGGTACTCACAAACGTGTTAAAAAAATGAGCTTAGAGCTGAACATTTTTTAAAATAAAAATAATTTCTTAAATTCCCTCATCAATCAATAGTAAATATATTTCCAAGAAAGAAAATGTTTTGGCCAATAATGTTCCATTTTCATGTCGAACTCCAGTAGGAAAACAAAGTCCTCCAAAGAAACCGGAACATCATTCACCAGTAACAAGTAATCCATACGGGGATTCTCTTTTTTGCCACTAAAAGCAACCTGCTATTGTACAATATTTTCAGCGGAACGAAAATACACAACATTCTATAGAATGATGGGGGCCTTTGTGTGTTGTGTGCCCGGCTGAATACAAAAGTTTCTCTAATCTTTCCAGAATGTCTATAGAAATCGCACAAAACTTTCGAAAGTAATATACCATCCATTGTAAGAGTTTCTTGTCTTCGATAACAGTTCTGTCGTCTACAGGGTGATGAATGCTGGACAATGGTAGTTCTTATCAAGACTGTATAGAAAAATGATGAACGGAATCAAGTTGTATATACATCACTGTTGTTTACATTTCGAAATAACTATGAATATTTCATATTTCGATAACGTTTTTAATTTTTCTTATGAAAACACTCGGAACACTTATAAACATGATTCAGTTCGACAAAATGTTGAAAATTTCATTGCATTTATAATGGGAGATGTTCGGATATTTTTTCGGCGAATATAGTACATAAAATTTGAAACACAAACTTCTTCATTTTTAAATAAGTACAAAGAGAGTCAGCTGCAGATTCCTTCCCCATTATTGTTGACGTACCAATATGAATTAATATTTGGTAACAGCGTTACAGATATTCGAAAAAGAGTATTGAAGTGAGATGTGTCGAGTTTCTGGAAAAAAAGCAAACAAAAAATATGAGAACCTTCCAAAGCAGGGAAGAAAGAATATTACAATAAAAACTCTACAAAGATATGCAGACGTAAACGTTTCTTTCAGATACATTTCATTCAGTGTGTAAGTATATCAAATATTCGTTATGGAATCGAAATTATATATCACTCATAGGAATTTGTAACAATGCCCATTGATTTGCCATTTTTTTCTGCTTCTTCTGTCATTCAAGAAAATAACAGATAGCAAACGTTCAGTTTTTTTACTAGAATAACAAATTCTCCCATTATTTGAGTACCTGAAACCTTAAATAAAAAATGTCATTCAGAAAGGTCTCCCGAATGTAAAGCAATATCCGTCTCGATATTAGCTAAATAAGTATGGCACCTATTTGTCAAATTCCAACTACGAGTATGTATGAATCACTAGTAGTATTAGAACGTTTCGAGCGCTTTCCTACCATGACTCACCTATTAATAAATCACGAACTACTTTTGCGAATGCGTCGCTTGAGAGGCGCGCAATCTACCGATATAAATGGCCGAACACGAAACGTCGATAAATTATATCGGTGGCAATTTCGAAAATTGTCGTGAATCGCGGTCAACTAATAATTATTCTGTCTAAAATATAAAACTGACAAATCGTTGCATGATATTCGCGTTGCATGCAAATCACAAGTAAAATATGACCTGTTTGGGCTTTGAATAAATGAATAAATCACTCTAATTCGATGCGGTCGCCGGATCTGCAAAAGCACGAACAGGCATCTGATTTGGTAAGTTGTTTTCGTTTTCGAGGCTTCTTGATGCTCTAATATTTCACCTTTTCTGTACTAAAGATCTGTGACACAGAAAACCCCAAAAACAGATTTCCCCAAAATTTAGAGCAATCTAACTACGCTGCGCTGTGTAATCTTCAAAATGAACTAATTATCAGTAATGTAACACATGCCCTTCCACCAAGAGATAATTTGCAATTGTTGTTTGCCATTTGGAAAACTACTTACTTATGATGGATTTTTTTCAGGATCACAAGTCAACTTATAAACTCCTAATTATTCCGACAGTGTAGTTTGCCTGCTATAATTTAGCTCCAATTTTTATTGGAATGTAGTTTGTAGAACAAATTAATAACAATTCGTGGCATGTTTATTGACAAAAAAAAGTCAGGGTCGGGTAGATCAGCACATATAAAAGTTGATCTGTGATTCTTGTACCAATTTTTATGTTGAATACACAGGAAAAACATTATATATAAAAAATTTAAAGAGGTACGATAGTCTTATTCACTTTCATCAAGTAACGGGTCAGAGTATTTATAACTTGTTTTTCTAGGCGAGTGTGTCTGTACCTGGAAGTTTATTGTACACTATCTCGCTTTTTCGGATTGTTCAAGGTCTTATTGGTTCCATCTGTAGTATTTGGAATAAAAATTCCTGCTTTGAAAACATGATTACTTGTATTATTTTGTACATTACTTTTTTGTTGAAACCACAAATGTGGGCTTGTCTCCTGTTGGTGACTGCGTGCGAATATGTTGTTTTTAGATAATCAGGAGCTAGCTAATACGTAGAATAGCCAGAAACACGCGTCCACTGCTTGCGTCCTTTTTTGGACTTGGATATGATAGTAAAATTTTCTCATGTCACATGTGTTCAAATTTCAAAGTGTGTTTGTATTTATTTTATTCAGTAATGTCTCAAGAAAGACATAATGCATCTGCAAGCTTCACATTCTGAGCCTCAACTATAGTACGTACCTACAACTTTACTGGTTGTAGTTTTATTATTTATACACCTCATTGTACTATGGAGTTTCTGAAGAAGAGCCAATTGAAGTCTCAAAAGTTAGAAGAGTTCTCAATTTTACTCTAACTTACCATCTGAATCATATTAAAAAAAGTGTAGCAGGCAATAATTTGATAGTACAAAACTGAACCACCTGTGAGTTTGGAACCATAAAGAAATCGACCTCTGCTGGTACGCCACAAATGAATCAACTTGGTCTCTTCTCATACGCAACAAATAAACTCTCATTTTCGTCAGTTTTCCACTGACGAAAATTCAATTCCTTCCTTGCACACATCTGAAACCTCCCAGTCAAATAAGTCGTAAATAACAAGCCAGACCTGAGCAATTAGTTCCAAAGTCAAGATACGTCATTGATAAGCTCTTGTGCCGCGAAACGTTTTGCAAAAGAAGGAAACGACAACATGTAATAATATCGCGGGGCGAAATTGGGGGGAAGGGCTGCGAATTAAATGGAAAAGCTCACGCGACCTTCGCCCTATCGACTTTTCCCGATGCGGTGGAAACTCGGGGATTTGTCTGTAGGTCAATTCAAAACGAATTAAGGAACGATCACTTGACACATTAACGATTCAAAAATTAATTTCCTGATTTTGTCATGACAGTATCACTGTTAACTCGGCTTTTTTTATTGTTTAATTATGCTTATACTCCCAGGTTAAGTTAAAAGACATCCTTAGCTGATAAGCCGCCTATTCACCTTTATACTGAAAGTTCTTTTCTTTTACCTGTTTTGGTCTGTTTTGTCTTTTTATGGTGAATAAAGACGTAGTAATATTATTATTGTTATAAATTATGGTTGAAAAAGAACTATTGCAAAGAACTAAGGAGTAATTAAAACTGCCGATTTCGAAAAATGATGAAAATGTACTGAACATGTCATAAAAGAAAAGGAAAACACGTGGAAATTAGACTTTGAGGAAAATGATTTGACAATATTGATTGAATAAATCGAAAGGGGTATATTGATTGTTTTCTTCTTTTATTTAGAAGTTTCCTTCATTTTTTGTACAAAGATTTGAAGAGAGCCAAAACTTTTTCCCCAAATAACTGTACGAGTTTATAAGTAAATTAACATAGTTATTAGTTTTAACAAGTATTTTTGATTAAATACCCAAACGCAGTTTTAAAACAACACGAAGGCTTGTAAAATCTTTTGTTTGCCACCCGTTTACGATACAAAAATGAGGTGGATCTGGTAACGTATTATAAACCCACCTATAAAAGCTGTGGCAAATCATAACGAAATTTTGTTTGTTAGCGTTTGCATTTTCAATAAGCATTTATCACTTTTAACTATTAGGAAACAAAGTATAAAAACAAAATTCCATGCCTTGGTCGTTTCAAAGAGCTGAAAAACAATTCGGTTAAGAACTTCAAGCATTCCAGTTAATCAAAAATATCACGGTTGAAGCATTTTATCACGTTCTCTACAATTTCAAAAGATTTCGCCCATATACTCACGATCTGACTACCTAACAAAGAGAAGTGTAAAAATCGAGCGAATCGAGCGACCATCTCGAAAACAAAACACTGTAACGGCGATTAAGTTGATGGGAGGTCAAGAGAGCATGAGAAAATAATGACAGGCAATGTTGCCGCAATAATATTTATTCCCGGAAACTGATTCAGGTTTAGGCGGTCATATGTAGTGTTTTTACTTGATAGATTAGCATATCTTTCATTTTCCAGTAGAATGTTACAAAGAAATTTTGAAAAAAGACTAATTGCACATTATTTAGTTAGTAAGGTAGTACGGTGTTCATTAAGAATTGCTTTACTCCTTTGATTTCAAGTTAGGACTCTCTCCTAGACACTGTTGACAAACATTCTCGAATAGAAAGGAAGTGATGAGGTTGAGAATGTGCTTAACATATTCCAAGTTTCTAAAAAATAAATGTGTATCGACTTCGAACGATTTTTTTAAATGTCAACAATTAAAATTCGGCCTGATTCTTTTGTTTTCATTAGTCCATCATTTTGGATAACAGTATCTCTTAGATTCAGAACTGATGGAAGATATTAATATTATATTCGTTTCAATTGATCATACTTTAATCACCTATCTGTATTATAATCTGTTTTTCATTATAAAATATAATCAACTTTTGATAGCTTACTGCGTGATTGACTGCCAATAAATATGCCATTGTATATAAAATGAGTAAATATTCTATGCATTCTAAACTTATGTGAATGTATCTAGGCACCAGTATTTTTGTAACAATCGGCAACGTCAATCGAGAAGAACTCTGGAGAAAAGAACGTGCGTTGTTCTCAATTCCAAGGCCGGCTGCTGCACCATGTTTACCAAAAGTGGGCAGATGAGACGACGGGAACGGTTGTGAATATGGAGAAGCAGCGGCTGCAGAATCATAGGATGCTTTGTGTAGCGGTCGTTCTCTCATGGAATTTCAAATGATATCGGCTCATTCAGCTCTGGGTTTCAATAAATGGTTATTTGAATCAATAAAGACTATTGTTCGAAGCCTCAAAAAAGTTGGAATTAAATTGGTTCTGAAAATAATCTGACATAATTCATTGTATTCGTTCGGAGTTATTGATTGCATTCCGGATAAACTGGTAATGGTGGCGTAACAGAAGTGGATTTCTAATGAGTCATCTATTTTTGAAATTGTCCATTAGTATGGATATTTTAATTGTTTCTTACTTGAAGGGAACCTACTTTTTTCAATTTTGAAATAATATTAAGGGTACAAGTTTTGAGTAGAGCTTGTGGAAAGATTGAAAACAAATGAGATATGGAGAAAAATTAGGTTAGAAACTCATCTATTAGAGATGAGGACAAAGAAAAAATTGTCTGCTCTAATATGGACATATTGATGTGTTGTGATACAACGAAATGCATATAAACAATATTTTCAAGTAGAGAAAACTTACAGGGTTTTTAAAGTGGCATGAGAAATCAAGAAATTAAATGCTGTTTGAACAAGAATATCAACGAATTCTTGAGGAATTCTTGCTCAAGGTAAGTGATTCTTTATATAAATTGATGGATGTATTAGCCGTTACTACGTGGTGGGACATCACAATGAAAAATGAGAATTGAAACTTTCTATGTTTTTATACAACTTTTATTCGTAACTAACGGTACTACAAGGGCATTTTCAAACGAATACAATTACTGGAATGCACCACTGGCTGCATAACAGGAACTATACAATATTTATTCTATCACTCTTGGACACAATCAGTTCAAAACTGCCTCATTTTATTCCCAATACATAGAAATGAATATATCTACTTCTCATTTGTTCTATAGACTGCCAGGCGCTACTTATACCGGACTGTACCTCAATATTTACCACAATTCTCCTGACAGTTGACCAACATTATGATAACATTATTGAAAAAAGGATTGATTCAGAATTTTAAACTAATAGGAATGAGTGTCCTTATCTCAAATACTACTCACCACTTCGTTAAACCAAAAACCACATACCTGTTTTTTTAAAAAGTTACCAAAAACCTCACAATAATGAACCACACAATTATTACCAAATGTTGAATAAAATTCTAGATTGAATGTCGAATTTCTTCAATTAAACACCTCTGATATTTCTTCTTGAGTTTCCGGCAATGTGCAACCATATTTAATTTTATATAATTTTATAATGCATATTTGAGCTATTCATCTAATTGCTGATGTGCAAATCGTACTATTTCACCTTATCACTTGTGAAATATTCAACCAGATATCTGATATCTTATTATCTCAAAATAATTGCTATATTTGTTATCTCTTTCTAATCGTCACAATCTATAATTAATTATGTTCTGTACTGATGAGCTTGTCCCATCGAATGAAAAAAATATTTAAATAAATACATTCTCCTTCTTCACGAATCAAAAATCATAAAAATCGGTTCAGTTGTTCTTGAAATAATGGTGCAACTAAATTCTGTGACTTTGTTCATTTTATAAGATATTGGTGCATCCTATCTATTAACCAAGCTTATTTTCGTATTTTGAAAAAGTAAACTCAAGAAATCTGGTTCATAGTTTTTAAAAACAGTAACCGATGAAACTTCATACGTATTATTGAAAAAATCCACATTGCGAGCACCGCCCATCCCTGACTCGCTTCACTTAATCCATTACCAGCAATATCTAGATGGTCTCCTTTCTCCTAGCGATGCAAATCCGAATTCCTGTATGCCAAAAGGACCGACACTCCCAAATCATAACTCCGCTTTTGCCTTACGGTTATCATCGATATATATCGAGACGTGCCTCTTTCTCTCGCCTCATTCTTGCATGTTGATAAGCTACTATAGCGTGTAAGGCGTGAAGTTACAAAATTAAACAGGTTCAAAATGAACAAATTTATTTATATAAAAAATCAGTGAAAATATTTTCATGAAGTACCTAGATAATGACCCTACGTTGAGTTTTGTGGAAATTTAAATACATATAGACCTCATAAAATATCGTTCAGGCGACTTCGCAAGGGTTGTTTTTTCTGAAAAACTGTAGCTCGTATAATAATAATATTGACAGTCGAAAAAATTCACTCAAACAAAAGTATGTTCACCACTATCAGAACTATGAGATCCTTATTATTCCCATTGATTCATTACTAAAAAAAGACCAACGAAATAGAAACTTTTTTCTTCAGGCGTTTCGCATCGATTTGTGAATTGAAATCTTCAGTAAGAAAAAGGGCTATGCTACAAAATCAAATTTTTCAGAAAATTAAGGTTTTATGACAATGAATCAAACATACACTAAAATAAATTATTATTCATTTGGAAAATAGATATGGGATATGGCACAATTCCAAGGAGTTCGTATTATGGTCTACAGGTGGCAGCACTATTTAGAACCATTAAAAAACATCTTGTGTGGTATAGCCCGTTGTCTTACTCAGGCACTCAATTTATTTTGAATCTCACATATTTAATTCGATCAGGAGTAATATTATACATTACATCACAAATAGCTAACAAAACAGTTCGAGAACAAGAATTCATCAAGAAAATCAAAGATGTAAGTTTGCGAGAATTAGAGATTCTAGTATCTTTTGATGTATCTAGTAACTTGATATATTGGTCGGAAATGACCGAATATTAGAGGAATCTTTTGTACATGAATGAGCTATGTAGTAAAATACTTAGTGGAAGAGTACATCCAGAATTGCTGTACAGCAGATTTGCAACAGAAGAGATGATCTATTCGCTATTTTCGACACAAATAGGAGTTAAGTAAAAGAGAGTTTTGTGTCTTGTCTCACGTTCCTCCTAAACAAAGAGGTTTTGAAGGATAATTTTTCTCATAGGTGATGAAAATACCAGAACAATCACGAATACCGTTTTTTTCAGCACCAACATATTCATTGCCCTTATTTACATGTTAAAGAATCCCCTTCCATGCCAGGAAAGATTTATGTAAAAACTTCATATCCCAGTGCCAGTTTTTCCTAACGGTACTCAAAATATGAATAATTTTCAAAACGCGCCTCAAGTTATTCAGTCAAAATGAATAGAGTGGAGGCACCCCCATCAAGTGCATCATATCCCCACGGGTACTCCTTTCAATATTCCGAGAGATCGAATATTTTCTGCCTTCACGAATATGCGATGGGACGGAATTAGATTTCGACAAGCAACGTTGTCAAATTTTATTCGGAAATGCAACACCAGAATCATACAAAACTATCTGTCGTCACGTAATCAGATAGTAAAACATTTGTTACTACCCCCATCTAACAATTTCTCGGTGTGTTTTCCCTGAGAAATAAACAATATTTTTGGATTTTGTCACTTTTTCATCTTGTATCCTGAAAATTATTGAAATTTTTGATAGGAAATGTTGAATTAGGTTTTCATTTCAATAATGTTCTTTGACTGAATTAGGTTGTTCTTTATACCAATCTAAACAAATAACACACACCCACAAACCGATGTATGATCAGAATATTTTCAATGCCGATATTTTATCTTTCATTCTGTCAATTAGTATTCAACTTCAGATATGTAGTAAGTAAAAAGAAGAACTTCAATTTTTCATTTTTCTAATCTAGAAATATACACGTATTTCACTTGTAAAAAGAAAAGTTCGAGAACAGCTGTAACATTTTCTCATTCTGTGATGAATCGCCAAAAATTAATAGATAAAAACAACAAACATTTTCAAAAATATATACCACAAAATTATCCTGAGTCAGAAATCCATTCTCTTACACAACAAAATCATTTATTTGAATGATGAAATATTAACTTGATATCTTACAGTTCATATTTTATTTGGTATCAGTGTGATCAATTATCCAAAACAAGCCCTTTTCTCAAACACCAGAAGTGAAACACTGTTCTAGACGCGCGTCTTCAGGAGATGAAGTAAACTAGTAACACTAGTCTAGGTACTTTCCCTTTTCGAATATCAATTTGCTACTAGTATGAGTCCCAAACTGAGAACATTCATTTTATTAATCATCCACAAACAATTGTGACTTATCACTTCTAAATTTAGGTAGAAATCGCACAGCATAAAAACGAAATCTTGGAACGCAATATTTCCGGGTGGACGCGGCAACGTCGCTTTGGCGTGTTTGTTCCCCTTTAATTCGCGTCTCGTCGAATGTGGCGGCCTCGCTCGGCCAGCCTCCTGTCTGGGTCGAGGTCACCCCACCCCCCACTTCCCTTTCGGTCCAACAACACGGAATCTCAAGGTTAAATTTGTTTATAAACCTATCCCATGCCACGGTGCAATTGTTCCGGATACGAAAAATTATCGTAAATCGACGATTCGGACGCCATTGTCGAACGCGTTCGGCTCACACCGTTTTGTTTATTTTCTCAACGGTGGACAGATGCGAGAGAGGAAGAGATTTAGATAATGTTCCATGGAATTCCTGAGTTGGCGATGGATGAGTCAATCAACAGACAGATGTATGGCGATTCTCTAGGGATTTGCTACATCGCTAGATTTGTCAATACTGTTCAACTTCTTGAAACTGGTATATCAAAGTGCCATCCCACTGTTTCAATCTTGGTTCAAGCCTAAAATGATTGAGATGTCAGAATGTACCTATACTAGGTACTTTATCAAAAAGTACCAGGAACTGACCAATGAAACTCTAAAAATTCATCCAAATGTATGGTATTGCGTTCAAAGTTGGCCTCTTTCAAAATAATACACTTACCCCAATAAACAATCCAATCGTCAAAACATTTTTCAAACGTATTTTTTGGAATCGAGTTTAGTACTCGCTGCGAATTCTCTTTTATGTCAACTATCGACCGAAAACGGTTGCTTTGAAGTGGTTATTTGAGTTTCGGAAAAAGAAAAAATCGGCCGGGGTTATTTCAGGTGAATACGGTGGCTGTTCAATACTGTTTGCTGAGTTTTCGTCCATAAACTCAATTATAATGATAGCCTTGTGAGATGGTATTTCGCGTACTGTCCCACCCTCTGGCAAGAATTCCGAGTGCACAAAACGCGGTTATCAAAAAAACTATTAACATCATCTTCACTTCTGATCTGACGAGCTTATATCGGTTTTGAAGTGAAAGACATTTTGAGAGAACTGGCGCCCCCTCAACGCCACTAACAAAGCTGAATGTCAATGAAGTCCTCAGTGCGATAATAGATGTGTTATTTGTGAAAATCATATTGAAAAGATTGGCGACCCCCTAGTAAAAAAATCGAGTGTTTTATAAAAAAAAAAGTAAATGAAAAAACTCAGGGTGGCAGCATTGCCTCAAGCAAGACAGCTGCGCCCCCGGACGAAGCTTCTGTTCACTATGGACAAGAGTCTGGACAAATGCACTTTATTGAGAAGCAATGGCCATATAAATTAAAGAAGAAGAAGAAGCTAACTTCAGGTTATCGGTTTTTCGTGACGGTATGCGAGCGCATCGTAAAAATTTATTCTCATCATTTATTCCCTAACGCGCCAAAAGAAGTATAATTTCGAAAATGTTTCAAGAAATGAGTCAGATGGATAATTTATGATGACAACCAATTCTGGAACTCCAGCTATGCTTTTGTAAACTAGAGAAACAAACTTATTGAAATTCTGTTATAATATTAAAGTGTAAATTGGCTTACAATAAATTGTGACTATTTCGACAATACACACTAGATGCTAAACCAAATAAGTTCCAAAAACCGAAACAAGTCGATAAAATTTTATTCAAACCCCGTCACCCACACCATTCGTCAGTAACTCTCGCATATTTTGCCAATAGCCATCACGCAATTATCGTAAATATTCAATGCATTTGGGGAAATTATCAAAATATGTGACACCATCGACGAAAATCATTTCGTTATGACAAGAACGTGACGTTGTTAGGAATATCAATAAAACCGGGAGTGGCGAGAGTACATTTCGACAGATTCCAACGCAATCCACAAACATTGATAAGAATGCCACTTTCGCGACATCCTGGTGCCTGAAGAGCAGCGACTTTGATCGTCAAGAGAATTTCGAGCGAACACACAACAGATAAGGTTGACGATCACGGATTAACGGAATTCAATTAAAAATAATCTGGTGATGTTAAATATTTCACATTAAATCCCAAAACGATTAAAGAAATGACTATATCATCATTGGTACGGAATCAACCCATCAAATAAAGTTCCTGAATTACTATCAAAATTGATCGTAACAAGGATACTGATGAAAAATATAGATACCTATATTTTGTAAACTGTTAGAAAATTTCAGTAAATAGTAAATAATCTTCATTTTTAACAATTTTGTCTCATTCATCATCACTTGAATAACCTTTTATAATAATGCTTTATTTATTTTTTCTAACAATTATTCTTTCGATATAACTTTCTCTTCTTGGTTTCATTATCTCATATATGTATTTTTTGAGTGTATATTGTCCTATAATTGCAATAAAAATATATTAATTCTATAACACCTCTACATTTGTTATACTAGATTCATTTCATTAGTTGCTTAAAAAAATCACCCTGAAACTAGTATACTTCCGTGCTGTTTTAGATTCTTTCATAGGTCATTAATTTTTCAACAAATACACACTCAACATTTCTCCAACTTCCTGTCGCTCGTTTAGGACCTCCAGGATATGTAATCCATCTCATCGTTATAAAAGATGAAAGAAATCCACCGTGAGCGAGATAAAGGTTCTAGTCTAGTTCCATTTTATAATATTGAGTTACATAAAAACGAGCAATATGGCGTTGATGCAATAATAAGAATGCGACGAACAAAGGTAATATCATTAAAATAGATTCTCTCTGGCAATCAGATTACACCGAAGTGAACGTCGCTTCTGCAGATTGGAATATGACTTTTAACATCGTTATTTGCACTTGGATGACGTACGATTGGACATTGGTGGGACATTATCTATTGAAAAGTGATTTATCTGAAACCGTCAAGAGATTATTTCTGGAATATCGCCCCTTTTTTGAAAACCATGTACTGTTTCTGAAATAGTTTAATAAATTCTAAAGTTTTGTTGCTGAATTTGGTGTAATATCTTATTAACTTCAAAACAAAACCTAGTACTAATTCATGACAATCACAACATAGAGTCAGAGTACCAACTTCTATTGGAGTATGGTCCAATTGAATTGCTTCACATGCTCTTTTGTAACAAATAGGAAAAGTTGACACCTCGTCAATATGATCCTCTGAATTTTTTAAAAGTTTTCTCACAAATAGAAAAAGTTGACACTTCGTCAATATGATCCTGTAGATTTTTCAAAAGTTTTCTCATCTTTATGCAATTAATACAAATAATTTATTTATTTGAATAAGAATTTTTAAAATGCTATAAGAAATAAAACTGTACTTTGGGGACAATTTCGTAAGTCGAAAGATAATTTATATTTATTACTTAATCGCCTCACAAACCCTGAAAGTTTACTTCTCAAATCAATTTTCTTTACAGATTCCAGTAGGTTGTAACGTAATATGCACCAAAGTTTTATATGGATTCACAACTGCGTAAAACGTAATTGGATGTTCTCAAAAGATTAATATTTTTTTGGTTGATGCTGACATATAGGTACCTAATCAATTTTTTTGATACATGTCTTATCTAATGAAAAAGTTTGGGATTATCACTTCAAAATATACGACTTCGATAACTTTTCCAAAATGATATCAAATAAGTTGAATAGGTTTTGGTAATCACGACAGATTTGATCAATAAATTCGTTTTTGAAATTGGAATGGTCAATGACGTCTAAAAATGGTTGAAAACGAAAGCCCAAACAACGCATTTATGATGTCAGTACTCTAAACGTCCAAAATGGAATTGAAACAAATATCACTCACAAGAACGCCACACATCGTAATATGAGAAGAGTATTATTATAAAAATGTCACTTACATGGACAACAATCAAGTTCTTGTTGAATATTGCCATTCACGAACAACATTATCATAGTTTATTTCAATAATAGCAGTAGTTAGTTATCCATATATGTAGGTGCCATTAGGAACGGTCTAAATATTGAACATTTCTGGCAAGCATAGACAAATCGAACGATATTGTCTGTGTTGCAAACACAATCTCCGGTTTTCCAGTGCCAATATGATGCGAGCCAAAATATTTTCATACATATTCAATATTGTTCGGGAAATCAGTTTGGCACTCGTCTAGTTTTAGAAGTAGTGTCATATGAAAAGAACAGCTTACATATTTTTGAAACGAAATTCGATCGAGAACTTTTTCCTTTCGTCTTCACGTCAATGTTCACGTGAATTTTGTTGTTTTGAAAGGGTTTTGTACCTACATATAAAAAATTTTCGTTGCAACTATTTTTTCTTTCCTTCGTCGGAAGTTTTCGCATTTTCGATCAATGATGGAGATGGAATTTCATGTTTTCAGGTAGCTTGGTGAAATTTCTGACAAACATTCACTCCCAATCGAATCCGAATCAATTTTCACCTGACCATTCATTACACGCTTCCAGCGACACAGAATCCGCACAGCAATTTCAGTTCCATTCGCGGCGTTTCGTCCATTGTAGCATCAAGTCATGCACGGAAACACCACAGTATCGATAGCATCGGCTCAATTCAACGTCCATGGAGAATCGCTCGACCTATGCATATACAAAGTGTAATAACTATTCCGGCACGTCATCTGCCGATGCATCATTTCGCAACGTTGTGTGTTCCAGATAAGACCCGACAGACGAACGTTATTCAGAATATATCACATCAAATAATGACATCCTGTATGCGAGAGATAATTCAGATAGGAAATGGGTGAGTGATCGGTGCTTAATGCTGCTCGAAATAACTTTTTATCATATAATGAACACATACTGTTCATTGGAATATTGCCAAGTATATATGCGTTTTTACAAGATATTACCACTGAATATGTAATTGCTATATGCCTATCGTTAACTTGATTTGAATTAAATCAGACTGATTACTCTCTCGAATATTTCGAATCACACGAATTATTTCAGCAGGATCCTGCTGGACAAAAACTT
Organism: Leptinotarsa lineolata; assembly: GCA_015342045.1. NCBI lineage: Eukaryota > Metazoa > Arthropoda > Insecta > Coleoptera > Chrysomelidae > Leptinotarsa > Leptinotarsa lineolata. The sequence continues at coordinate 7,790 of WOGR01000001.1, read as the reverse complement.
GTACAAATGTCTGTCGGATATAACTCAATGTCCACCATGGTATGTGCCATCAAAGTATTATTTTCCGGCATTAATAAGTTGATAAGTTATGTTTTCTACTAAATTAATAATTAAAATTAGGTTTAATGAATTGTTCAGTTCTAGTACGCTCCAAGTTTTCCATTTAAGATTTTTGCCTTTTTCATTTTGTATGGCTTAAGTTGATCATTTTTGTCGAAAAGTTATCACTTAGATTTTAGTAACATCTGAGGGCCCGATAAAAGATTATTAATAAGTGTGTAATAAGTGGTTGTTCGCCATTCGCCATAAAATATTTAATATAATGGAGTTCTAGTGTTTTCATTTTATTTCGAGGCTATGATTAAATTTCCTTTTCTTTGTTCACAGTATTATCACAACACATAAAAATAAATATCTAATGTTGAAAAGAGGATCAGAAGCATCAATCTGCCTTTAAAATTCTATGGGTATGAAATTGTTCTTTATTTGTTCACATACTAGTTTTAAAAATATATCCGACGAATTATTTACATTTTTTAAATTCGTTACCTCATAAAACAGTTTTGCTACTTTCATTTTATAATCTTTTTTTTTCCGTATTGTACCTTAAAAAAAATTAGACACAAAAATCAGAAAATATTTGTAGGTTGTATTGTTGTTATTCTGTGAATGATATCAGTTGAATAATATTTTAAACCTGCAAGGAAAACAGACACAGTCACACACACACAGATGTAACTTAAAAATAGGTATTCAAATGATTCATTGAACCCGCGAAAGAAAACAATCACGAAAGTCAATGCAAATCAACAACAAAATGACGTAACAAACGGCACAAAATGACGCGAAACGTGCGAAGAATGGATGCAAACGTGAAAATCGGCCGAAAGAGAACGACGAGATCGAAATAAGGCAATGTAAACAGTGAAACGTTACAAAGTGACAAAAACCACACGAGCTATTAAGAGTTTTAAAGGGGATCAGCCGCAATTAAACGATGATACTACGGATAGCACGCGATACGTCTGCCTCGAGTGAGTGTTCCCCTTTAAGATATCCCGGCTCGGGCCACACGCCCAACAGGCAGAGCCGGCTTCGAAAAATTTGGGCGTTGCGAAAAAGTTCAAGGGTTGAACTTCTGCGGTAATAATAAATATTTATTGTCCGAAAAAAAGTTTTTGCCACTGGGTAAAAAACAACAAAAAATAGGGTTGAAACAAACATATTCATAAGGCATACTAGATTTAACTCGGTCAAACTGTATCTGATAGGCTACTCAATAGTTCTTCAATTATTTTTCTGTATTGAAAGGTATCAATAAATGTCTCTTTGGTGTAACTAGGCAGATGGCAATACATCTTCACACCATCGTAAAATACGGAGTTCTTTACGTTGGATGTTTTGGCGAAATGTATAGTGAAAGGTGGTAACCTCAAAATTTACCAGATTTTTTTTAATTGAATACGTCTCCAGAATAAAAAGAGCTACGACCGTTAACATATTTTTATATACAAACAGTCGCTTGCATGAGTTGCATGAGCTTTACACAAGTATCTTATAGCTCATTTCTGCAATACAAATATCGACTTCAATGAATTATAGTTACACACACCTCAAAAAGAAAATCGTATGTCAAGTGATACTCTACCAAAGAGTGATAAGCTGTTTTCCCAGTATGAAACCCAGTTCTCTTGCAGTAATTCTAACTGCAAAATAACCGGTAGAAATTTAGCATTTTATCTTCTGATGTGAGTATCAAATTTCAGTCCACCGTACCAGAAATTTGGTACAATTTGTTTTCAATGATACCACTCACTACAGATAAGGAAGGAGAGTGGATTGAAGTCACATCAAAATTTATTAGTATATCAATGGCAAAGTATACCGTTGCTATACCACGAAAAGAGTAAATGTTCCAGGTAGTCTACTTTCTTCTAATTCAGAAATTTCACTCTCGAAATCTCCAATTTCTGGTTGTTTATTCTGATGGCGATACATACAAACCTCTCTACAAAACTGCTCTTTCTAATTATTTTTCAACGATTTCTCACAGTTCCTTTCTTCTCACTGTCAGTCGAAGATTTGCGAAACTCACCTGGAAAAGAAAGTATAACTTAGAAGATTGTAATGAATAACATAAATAAGACAACACGTGGAGCTAAATTGTTTGAAAAAATTCAATTCGAATTACCGACGAAACCAAAATAACAGTTTCAATACAATATCGCACGAATTCTGATCAGCCACATTTTTGTCACATAATAGTTTGAATATATTTCCAACTTGCAAAACTATTATGATCAACATGATTTTTATATTTTAGTTGAGACACTGCAATGTATTTTCAAATTACCTTCCCTAAAGAAACTGTTTGTGATACTCGCTATTCATGTAATGATTATATTATTTTTATTTATCTAATTATATAAACTGGATAACTGTATAGTCTGGACTTTTCGAGTAACTTTCACGTTGTCATCTCAAATTTGGGTTTGCAGTTTATAGCGACACTAACTTTTCAAAATAATTTTTCCAGGGTCTGAGAAAAGGAGTTTCCGAAGATTACTGAACCTCATTCATAAATACATTCTGTGGAATAATATATATTACTCGCTCAAGATGTAATTATTTGAAGATATTTGCAGGCCCCAGGGAGTCTGTTGTTGGCTAGCCTGGCTTAGATTGAACAAGATCGGTCTTTTGGGGTCCTGATACACCAGTCCATGATAATATCAATGCATGTAAAAACATTGTTCTAACCTAGAAATCCCGTCCCTGGCTCGACGAACGCGACTCGAAACTCTTACCACCCCCTCCCACCTGCGTGTAGAATGAGGAGGCGAAGTGTCGCTATATTCATCGCAGCTGGCCGGTGCTGGCTTTCATTGAAGTATTTTCCAGCCATCACACATCCATTATACAATATTTACTATGACAAATGCATGACTTCGAACGCGGAGAGCGGACCAACGTCACTGTACCTTTGATCGAAGTTGTTGCTGCATCAATCGACTGAATTTTTATTTCCACGTTTGTTTTTCGGCCTGGTGGGTGTTGCAAGAAATGTTTGCTGCGGGGAAAGTGCATGCACCCAAGTATCTAGTGAGTGTTAGCGATATTATTTCACTAGCTGAGGTTTTTCTATACTCTGGTTCCTGATATTAAAAAGTAATACATGTCTATTGAATACGCAAAACGCTTACATCTAGCATCAGAGTGCTCAAACAAAATTTTGTGATTCGATTATGATTTGCCACACCTGGTATAGGCAAAATTACCGGGTCCCCAATAGTTTTGTATCGCAAACAAATTAGTTTATGAGCGTATGGGTCGTTTTATACCTGCGATGGCGTATTTGAGTATATTTAATAAAAAATACTTGTTGAAACAAATAACTATGTTTATTTATTTACATACAATTATCATTGTTATAACATTTCAATATAAAATATTCACATAGTAATAAATAGGTATAGGTACGTATTCAAGAAAATCAGGTATAAACGAAAATTATGGTGTGTTATCATCAGATAACTCCAATGAATCTTCGTCGAATGTTATGAACAAAGGTTCTAAAATTTCCTCAACTAAACGGTTTGATTTCCACATGTTGTCCCTCTTCTTTTCAAATCAACTTCGTAATTGACATTTTAAGCACTCCTTGTAGAGAATTTTCACATTTTTCATCTTGAATGTCGTGTTTCTTCTTGCAACGAAACCGCTCACTTGAACACAAACGAGTTCAATGGGATTAAATTCGCAATGATAAGGGAGCAGACGCAGAATAATAATATATCGTTTCTGTGCTTTCTTGTCGACTACAAATTACGAAAAAACGATCTTCATTTGAACATACTATATACAATATGTTTTTTTAACCATACTTTCATCACATGGTATGGTTTTTTTCGAAGCCACTCAATGATACCCGTTCTTCTCTGTGCATAAGTTGGTATTCTTTAAAATTTCCTGGAATGATAACTTTCATTACCATCAAAATCACAGAGTTAGGTGGAATGGGGTCTAACATTTGCTTGAAATATTCAAAAACATCACTGTTTATGTCGTCATGGTAACCGCCAGAATGCTTTGACTCTAACAACGGTATATCTCTCGTGAAGCCAAGTTTTGTCCAGGTAATACATTTTGAGAATAAGACTAATCTAAATTATAATACTGTATGCATTAATACGATCTGAGCAGTACTTTGAGAGTTCTTTACAGATTCTATATTTCAAAATTATCGCTCCGACCTCGAAGCAATCAATAAAAATTTGAACAATTATATCTAATCGACACAAAAATAGCAGAAACAATTAAACCGTATAATCTCAACTACGACTTTGTGAACCACGATAACATTATGTTAGTTCTCAAGATTAGGTTTATCAATCATTCAACGATTTTACTGTGAAAAAGCTGTTCCTGACGTTTGTTTATTGTCTTGTCATGTTCATTATCGTATATCGAATATCACACTTCATAGGGTGTTTTTCGATTTTGTACAAAACATTTCTGTTAGAGAGAAAGAGTGTACTTTATTGTCATAAGAGTAATTTTGTTGACAAAGTTTACTTAATCTATAATGCAGTTTATATAACAAAGTGCATTTGAATTGATCAGTTATCACTTAATGCATAAAAAATTGTATAAATAAAAACATATAAGTCGTACAGGATACTGAAAAATAATATATACATATTTTGTTCAAAGATTATCATTATAAAACTCTTGTATATTATGGTATGGTCTATCACTTAAAAAACATTTCACAGCCTTCCTGTTACATTATTTGGCAAATGACGCCTCAAAATGGAATTCCATATCTCAGGTGAGATTCCATCAGAGAAAAATAAACAATCTTAGCTGCTGTTAAACCAAGTTCACTCTGACTGCATAACAACCAGAATTATCTGTCTATAGTTAGGTAATTAATTTTTGGATTGCATTTAGAAAAAGGTTGAAAATGCTGTTCCAATTTACCTATTCGGTCAATTCCCAAAATCTAATTGAATGCTGAAATGAATGTCCAGAATTATCGTGTGTCCTTATAGATAGATTATCTGTGGGTAATGGTCCCTCTAGTGAACCTTGAATGCATCATCTGCTGTTTCTCCAAGGATATACTTTCAGCAACTTGGCTCTGACCTACATTTCATAAACATAAGCGTAGCCAATTTTTTCACTTACTCGGGCGCCACATCTAGCTATCTTTTACGTGGCTTGGAAAATAATTTTGCATTTTGAACTGTCTGTATATAATGAACTCATATACATATGCAAGTACCAAGCAATTTCACATTCATATTCACGATGTTTTTCGACCTTCTACAAAATTACAAGCAATAATGAGTAGTATTAAGTCACAATGATGTTTAATTAAAGTATTATAATGAGCGTTTATGAATGAGAAGAATTAGAAGGAATGATGGTGACAAATTACCCGCATTCGTGTGTCAGTTTATTTCACACAATGCAATAAACATGGTTTCTGAGAATGTACAGCGTGGCAAAAACTACGGGAATCAAACTAGCGAATTCATCGTCCATCAAACCGGAAATTAGGAAAGGCATTCATTTAAATAGAATTATCAAAAAACGTTGAAGTATACAAATTAAGTTTTGGAAAAATTGATTTATTGGCTTTCGATTCGAATTTGCGGAATCTTTCTTTACATTTTCTAGATTGTTGAGTAGCACAGACAAATAATTTGAAAATTTGATATATGGTACTATGATATTCATATACATTCTAGCAACAAAAATTAGTTATAAAATGAAGATAGATTCTTTCACTTTCAAGTGTAGGGATTTTACTTTGCCTGCCAAATAATTTTTCTCGTTAAAATTTTCGTTCTGAAACTATTGTATATAAAATTATTCCATAGCTTTACTAGGTATTTGTTTAACATTATACCAATATCTTGCACCTAAGAAGGTCAAACAGGTATTCAAAGCCTGTGTATTTATGTGTGTATGTTTTTATACAGAGATCTTAGTAACATGGCTGAACGTTTACATAACCATTACACAAGAGACACCACGGCATCTTCAATTGATGCAAATTTTTCTTCTTCTTTTGAAAAAAAAAGTCAAAAACTGTAAAAACATATATGTGTTCGAAAAAGTGACAAAACAACTCCTCTTAGAAATGAATTGCTACACTCCTGAAGAATTCCGCAACAATAATGTAATGCTTCTATCGATGTATTTTCCAATAATATTTTGTTTAGTGTACATTTAAGCAACTTCTCTCATTGAGAACAACTTTATTGATTGAAATGAGTTAACGTGGAGAATAGCTGTTTGGGGCAACAGCTGAAGGCTTGGAAGGAAATTTGTTTGAACTATCGATTATAAAATAAAAATAATGTGGTCCATCAGCGTCTTCGATGGACCACATAAGAAATAAACGTATATTTCTTAACTACTTGGTAATTACATACAACAAAATCAAAAATGACCTCCGACAAAACCTCATGGCTTATAGATAATGACATGGACGACTAGCAAGAATCACAATGATGGTCCTATTTTTATCGGCTCTATTTTCGAATGAAACTCCATACGAAAATAATCTACCACAGTATAACAACTCCAATTATGGCTTCTCAAGGTTTCAAATCACTCGAATTATCCCGTGAATTGGTTATCAAAAATTATCATAATTGTGCAAATTCGGTCTGGCAAGTATATCATTACTGAAATTAGTTCCTTCTCCGACCATTAATATTGAATAGGTGCTCAAATTGGCCGGCTCCACGTCAGCACCAGCTCCGTTAATACAGGGCACGCCAAAAAGTCTGCACCGTATAGGAACCTATTTTATTATTGACTTCTTAATATATTTTCAACAACTTTTGGTCCTTTGTCTTCAACCTGAAATTCAACATTTAATTTTCATAATTTTTATCTTTTATACTTACCAGAGAAGTCAAAAAATGTAAAGTCTATTCAAGAAGTCAAAGTTTTCATTTTTGGAAACCTCAAATTTTTTTTGCAAATACTACCATTTACATTGAGAAATATATTTTTTTACACATTTTTTTGTAGTAAATACAAATATTTTATATTAACTGTAACATATTCTTTCTACAATAATTCATTCAAATTTGCAAAACTCATAATATTTTCTTTATATTTGTAAGAATTAGATGGTTTAATTTATTTCACTACATAATTGTGAATACACAATAAATATTTTCGAGAAGTCATTAATAAAAAAGGTTTTCACGTATGGAACATACTTTTTGGCGTGCACTGTATATTCGACAGCCATTTTGGCAAGGAACATAAAACCTTCCGGAATATTTCACGTCATTACTAATACAAAAAACTGACGCAGGTCTTCCACAAGAATCATAATTTGAATTGTAATGTGAAAGAGATGATTTGGTTATCTCCGGTGTTGCCACGTCTTGGGCAAGTTACCCCGTCAACGTTAACCGTTGACGAGTTGACGAAAAAAACATACATGAAATGATTAGAAGTAGTATCAGAAACATTCCATTGTTGAGTCATTTTTAAAGCTGATCAATCGTTTTTTTTTCAGTTATTTTTTAAAATGATTTTCTGAAAGTTATTATTGTAGTACTGAATGATCAAGTGAGAAACAGTGCTCTTGCAATTCGTTTTTAAGACAAAAATGGACTTGGCTCCTTCAAAAATAAGCTACTAATAAACAACAGTCTCTCCAAAATATAACAGTGAAAACGCTGAATTTCAGCAGTTCGGACTTCCATTGTCTAAAAATTTATAAAATGATTTGAAATCCCTGAAATAAACAATAC